>VZTL01007526.1:0-54336 GCA_013400535.1 Scopus umbretta
CTATGATTCTGTGATTCTATACCTTTTATATAAAATAAATTTTAAAATGCTAGTAGCAAACCAAATCATTTACACCTCTGTAATACATCTTAGTCTGCATCTATGCTGTGATGCACTTTGTGGTAATTGACAGTAAAAACTTCAGTGTACAGGCTCCCCTGCTGTATGAATTACACTTTTTGTTGTTTGTGGTAGTTTGTTCATACTCCTGACTGTTGTCTCCTGAGATTTAAAAGAAACCCTGCTGTTTTCTTAACATGGTGAGTATTTTAATATTTGGTTCCTGATATGAAAACTTAACTGAAAAATGTGACCATTGGTTGAGAATTGACTAATGTATTTGCTGCATTTTCAAGTGAATGAGTTCAATGCTATAGTTTATAAACAAGATTTATTTGTTTTTCTGGGTTATTGTCCTGGATTAAATATCTCATTTCAAATAGGATTGGCTTGTTGAAAATGTTATCCTCACATGCACTTACTAATATGATTTGCATTATCATAAACTGCCTCCATATGTAACTTGTGATTCTGTACCAGTTTGTTTTACCTTGTTCATTTTTGTAAAATCATAGAATCGTTTACGTTGGAAAAGACCTTTAAGATCATCAAGTCCAACCATTAACCTAGCACTGCCAAGTCCACCACTACACCGTGTCCCTAAGCACCACATCTACACATCTTTTAAATACCTCCAGGGATGATGACTGTACCATTTCCCTGGGCAGCCTATTCCCGTGCTTGACAACCCTTTTGGTGAAGAAATTTTTCCTAATATCCAGTCTGAAACTCCCCTGGTGCAACTTGAAGCCATTTCCTCTTGTCCTAATGCTTGTTACTTGGGAGAAGAGACCAACACCCACCTCGCTACAACCTCCTTTCAGGAAGCTGTAGAGGGCAATAAGGTCTCCCCTGAATCTCATTTTCTCCAGGCTAAACAGCCAAAGTCTTAAATGAGCATAAAGTGGAACAAAGATTTTATTTTGGCTTAAGAGTTCCCTCTTTGCCCTGAAAATAGGTGTTTTGTTCTTTTACTTCAGCACAAAGTGTGAAAAATATTTTTCAGTTTTATCCAAGTTGGTTTCTTCAGACAATTCTAGTTAATAATTCTTAAATGCATACACTCAGTGGCCTGAGTCAAATATGTGGTGTTAAGAGTCTGTAGAGGAGTTGGTGCTGCTGCACCTCCTGCTTCACTACCTATGCAGCATCTTCTCCAAACCTAGCGTCTTTCTTCTGTTTCATTCTGCATGGTTGAGCGGGGAGATTGAAATAAATGGTCACCTAATCAATGAAAAGATTTCAAAAATGAAAAAAAAAAAAATACAGCACGAGAGAGAGAGAGAGAGAGAAGCCATGAACAATAATCTGTAACCTAGAAGACTCCTACTTGAGATTAGCAATTTATATTTCGGTTAGCAATTTCTTCCTCTGATGTCTTTGTAGCCTTTGCTCCCAAGACCATAAGCTGTTCCTGATGTATCCAGCACTTCATACATTCACAGTGCTATTAGGACAAATACCACCATGGGTTATTCAGATACCCTTCTGGGACTTCGCACCCCTGCTAATGGGAAACCCACCCTTTTGTAGCCCTGAGAGCCTGGGGAGGCAAATGAAACCAGGTGCAAGTAATTCAAACCAAAATAACTCCATTAGCAGAACCTGGAAGAGTTTATAAGACAGTGACTTTGCTGACAAGTAAACTGCAAAAAAAAGATGAAAATTGAGTCTGACTGGAAGATGGAAAACTGCTCTTTCCCTTTACTTGATTTCCTTTTGTGTACAGCATGAATGCACAGTGTTCGTTGCCAGGCATGTAAACTGTTGACCAAAGCAGAGAAGAATGAGAACTCTGTTAGCAAAAGCAAAGTATTTAATTGTTATTTTTATAGCTTTTTCTTTTCTAAGCAGATCTTCATATTCTAATATTTCTGTGACTTTTCACTTTTATTTCTTATGTAAAAAGAAATCAGGTCAGCTCAGTTCCCACATCTAATGGCTTGTTGACAAGGAAAAAATTAATCAGAATAGCTACTGTTGAATAAATTGATCCAAAATAGCTTCCCCATGGATACTGTTATTCTGAAATAAGCGTGCCTTTTTTCTGATTAGTACTTACTCTGCCAGACCAATGTTTGTCAGGTTTCTCGGGTAGACAGCAGTCAGCTTGTAGAAATTAGTACCTTCCAGAAAGTACCTTGACTCCTCGAACAAGACTTGTCACTGCCATAACCATTCCACCAGCAGACCAGCCCTGAATAGCTATGCCTAACCTCATCAGAGCCCTCTGTAGGGATCTTCACGAGTATAAAGCAAAAGCAAGAGATTTCAATTTCTTTATCACCCTTTCAAGTCTAGTAGAATTCTTTAATATTTGTAGTCTTGGAGAATCTACTAGTAATTTGATGCTTTTCAGCTCACTTATTAAGAATATAGGGAGTTTCATTCCTTGGACAAAAAAGAGGAAACAGTAAGGGGAGATTATTTTTTTTTTCCTTGCAGTTCCAAGCCTGCTCTTCAGGTTTCAACACAAAAAGCTCTTGTTTTTTCATCAGAACACAACTAAAACCCCTCTGGTTCATATTGTGAACTCCTCCATCCACTTCCCGTGTGGTTTTGTTTACACTGGAGGCCCCTTATTGTTTCAGCTTACTGATTTCCTCGTGGTTTTCAGTAGCTTTCTCGGTTTCCCTGAATATAAAGTGACTGCTACACTCAAAGTCAATAAACTCAACATTGCCCTGTGAAGTCCTTCTCCCACCGCTGGCAAATGCCTGTTGTCTCCCAGACTGGGGGGATGTGGAAAGAACTTAAAGCATGCCCTGACCTGTAGGTATGCCAGCTTTGCTGGATCCGAGGGTCTTGGATTATTGTTGCTAGCTACCTACAGTTGCCCTTGGCTCATTATCACAAAAGCTGGCCTGCTCTATCTGATTTCCTAGCTGCAGTAGGATAGATTTGTTAATATTTTTTGCTTAGCGAAGCAATTACCTTGCTCAAGGTCAGGCAAGGATTTTCAGATTCCAGGAAAGCCCATTTCATTATACTTGTTTGTTCTGTAGAAGGGCTTTTGCTTTCTTTTCAAAGTGAATATTTTATGCTGTTATTTACTGAGCATTCACACAGCGCAGTGTGCTCTATTGAGAAAAGAGCAGAGCTGGCTGAGGGTTGGTCTCTCACCCATTAAAGTCAATGACAAAACTACAGCATCTTCCCTGATAACGCAGTTTGCCCTGAGGAGGTACAGTTTTATAGGCACCAAAGCGTTGGTACGAACAGCGCATGAAAAGCCAAAGCATGAAGTGAAAATATCTGGCAGTGTGTTGATTCTATAGCATTCCAATTTTAACACAAGGGAAATACAGTGATATGATGACTCCACATTTATTCAGACCGACCTTGTTAAAAATACAGAGGGATGTCTTTGTTGAAGGATACAATGCCTTAATCTTGCTTTATATGCATTAGTGTGCTTGTCAATCCAAGTAAGTTAGCAACTACTAAGTCATAAAATGGATGTTTAAGAAGATAGTTGGACATTTTACTGTACCTTATTAAATCTGTTTCTGGTTGAGTATGTAATTCAGGCCATTTGGACATCTATACTGCTGATAGAAGCAATTAAATGCCAATAGCCCAATTTTAAGTTTTATTTAGGTGCTTAATTTAGATGCACTTCAGTGCTTCACTTTTCATCTTAAGCTTTGGACATTTAAGTAAATGCATTTCCCCCACAAATGTTGTTGCAAGTTTGTCCATGAAGAAACGTAGATTTTTGAAAATCATCAATTATTTCTTCTATTTTTCATACTTGAAAATGGAGGAAGGAGGAACAGGTTTATTTTCACTTTCCACATTTGGCTTCCTGGTGCAAACATCCATGGGAAAGACTGTATCTGTCAGGTCACTGGGATAGAGCCTGCATCAAGGGGTGTACTTCTATACCACCAGCTACAAAAGGAATGTAGTCATGATTCTGCCCTTTTTGGATCATTCTAGTATTGCAACCAATAAATGAAAAGTAGACTTCCAAAAGCACCGATAAAACTATCGTGGGGCTTAAAATAGAAGTCAGACAACTGTCATAGGTACCTTTTTTTACTACCGTACTGAGGACTCTTATGAGAGTTAGATAACATTTCAGACTTGATTATTGCAGACTGGTTAGCAAGTGTATATTCCTCACAGGTGTGAATAGACAATAGTGACAATAAAGGACTCAGAGATACCAGCTGCACGGTGTGGATCATGCCCCCGTTGGACTAACAAGTCGTGTGTAGTGATTTTCTTCCTCTGCCTGTTCTGCAGTGAAGACAGTCCTGCTCTTCCCTATTCACTTAGTCTGTAGGTTCTGTTTTCTTATTGTCGTGTGGGGATTTTATGAGGTGATACGGTGTTAATGACTAGAGAGAAATACCCCTCCTGGACTAAGCATGTACGTTAATGCTTTATTGAATTTGAATGTGTCATAATCAGCATGCTTTCCAACTGATTTAATACCTCCTGTGCTCTCCAGTAGTAAACACGGTGCTTTATTTTCAGAATCACTCAATTTCCTGAACTTTCCATTCTCTCCGTTTTAGATGGCTTGACAGACTGTGTAGACCCTGACTGTTGTCAGCAAAGCAATTGTTACGCCAGTCCTCTCTGCCAGGGTTCGCCTGATCCCCTCGACCTCATTCAGCACAGCCAACCGCCTTTCTCTCAGCACCCTCCAAGGCTCTTTTATGATCGAATCAGATTCCTTATTGGGAAGGAAAGCACCCATGTAATCCCAGGTGATGTCTCATTTGAGAGCAGGTGAGTTTTCTTTTAGATGAAAGGCTTTGCTGAATGTTGAGAACTGCAATGACATTAGCCAGAAAAAAAACAGTGATACCTGGATAGCTGAGAATTCTTTACTGGTGATCAATAAATACTTAAAAGGATAGCAAACATTTAAGTCCCAACAGCTGAGACTCTTGTTGATCAGATTCATTACTACTCCTCTAGTTCCTAAAAGTGTCACAGCAACAAACTCTACTATTCTTATGAGCAAGACTTTGGCTGTTGTGGAAGGTAAGCTATCTCGTGCTTGTAAAATAAGCAGGGGGAAGTTCAGCCCTTTGTGCGGTAGGTAAGTACAATGGCAGGAAGCAGAAGAACGAGTTGGATTCATGTGCGTTGTATTCAGTCACCTTTCTGCCAAATGGAATTTGATTGGTCTTTACAGTGTAATATATTTAACATGTGTCACTTACATAAAATCCAGCTACCTAATTTTTTTTGTGGTTTAACTTTTTTTGTTTTACTGCATGTTGATAGACCGGTGCAGAGTTTACCATTTTGTGCTGTGGGTTACTCTCGAGCCGTCGTGCAGACAGTCTAGTGATCTCTCAGTGTTTGTGAGATTGGCTTGCCCTTTAACAGGAAAAGACTGTGCGATAGGAAGGGGGGGTACTTACTTGCTCAGAAAACCTGGTAACGCATATTTTCTTCAACATTTGAAATATAGGGGCACATAAGTTTTTATGCTGTAGTTCACCTGGGAAGCTGTAACTTACATGCTGACAAAGAGATCCACAAATCATCCACATCACCTAACTATTACCCTGTCAACTAGGCCTATGCATTAGATAAACCATGTTCCAGTAATAAGGGCATAACA
The DNA here is from genome assembly GCA_013400535.1 of Scopus umbretta. Taxonomy (NCBI): domain Eukaryota; kingdom Metazoa; phylum Chordata; class Aves; order Pelecaniformes; family Scopidae; genus Scopus; species Scopus umbretta. Next base: position 5,651 of record VZTL01007526.1, read on the forward strand.
GTTTTTTTATTTTCACAGTACAGTACATAGCACTTAAGTTACAACCTCGGCTGCGTTCCATAGCTGTGCACAAATTCAGTGCACTTTCTCTTTGTAACTTATTAATTTTTAATAAAGTAAATATGTAAACAGAGTCTTTATTGATCTGAAATACCTAAACATTTAATCACTATTAATAATGTAACAGGATGTTATAAACGTGTAGAACAATAGGGCATGAAAATGAGCTCCATGAAAAGCCCCCACCTGCCAGTGGCGGGTCTCTTGGAGTGTGTCTCTGATGAACAGTGCCTCAGCACCTGGTGCAAGGTCCTTGGCTGGCTGTACGCGCAGCGGAGCATGCTGCAGGTTGAACCAAAAGTCGCCAGTGAGAGGTTTTCCACATCAAAATGCCTCACAGTGAGGTGTTTCCAGAGAAGAGGTGAGCACTCAAGTCGCCTGTACAGTGTTCTGTGACACTGCAAATGTTAGCAGCCAGATTGCACATAATCCCATCAACGTGCTTTTGTAGATATAAGGAACTGATCTTTTAAAGCTATCATTGATGGGATTTAACTTGGATTTAAAAGCTTTTTCTGAGTGTTTCGTTTCTTTACCCTGATATCTGCCATGCCTTTGAAGAATGAAGAGCAGCAGAGGCCCGTGTGTGAGCAGCGGCGCACCCTCGCCGTGGTTTGGTACTTTATACCACTAAGGAATACATCTGGTGCTTGCATTGGTGCATTGTTCACACCCTAGATATCGTTTTGTCCCGCTGTAGAGAAATTACTAGTTAGTTCGGTGGGAAGATCATTGGGATTCAGATGAGGCTGTCTCTATCTTTGGAATCAGGGCAGTGCCTGGAGACTTGCACTGTGCCATGTCTCCTGGGTTTTGTCAACAGTAATCTGCAACGTACTGGGCACCCCAAGGAGTTCATCAGTCCACAGTTTGCTTGATCCTCAAGTCTTCCAGGCTGTTGAAAAATTGCTCATCCATAAGTCAAATATTATTAAAAACTGCCGGAATTTTCCTCAAGGATGACAGATAAGCAGAGTCTCAGAAGGAGGCAATAGCTTAGCTGTGCTGCCTCTGCTCAGAAATCTTCCTCTGACATTGTCAATCTGACTGTCATCTAGTGTCTGTTCTTCTCCTGGGAATTAAGATTACTGAAAAAATACAGAAGGACAACTGTTACTACACTAAAAAAATCAGAAATTGGTGATCCTGCTGATCTGGTACAGATCAAAGAATGCTTGGGGAGGTTTAATCTCCTTTTGGCTATTGCTGGAAAAGTTGTGTCCAGGCAGATGATATTAACTCATGGCTGCCTGCAATGCCGCTTATTTTATAGCATATGTGGTTCAACAAGAAATGTTGGAAGGATTGGATGAAATAGTGGCATTCATTTATTTTAGAGCACTGGCATCCATTCCCACTGGCGCTCAAATTTTGCAAAGGCCTATCTGGCTTCCCCCCCACACCCCTTTGCAAGAAGTCTCTGAGACCACTAGGAGGATTAAGGAAGAAACATCTATCCATTGTTTTCAGTCTTCTGATTCAACTGACATTGTGCAGTGTTTTACTGTACCATAGGTCAGTGGAACTCCAGTGCAGGTGGTGTTCGCATGAATCTCACTGTAGATAAAGCTGAAGTGATGCCGAATAGATTTAGGAAAGCTACCAAAAAATGGTGAAGATTATCTCTGTCCTTCAGACTGAAAGTGTTTGGTGTCTACCGTATCCTGGCATTTTCAACATCATCTGAAATACTAAAATTAGTTGTTCTGACAACTGCTGGGACATCTATCCTTTTGCATTTGCATCGTAGACTGTAGCTTAGATCTAATTTTTAAACATTTGGCTTCTACAATGCAGTCAGGGTATTGCGTTGAGCCATGGCGAAATACTTCCCCCCCCCCTCGCCTCCAAAAATAAATGTTAAGGAGCTAAATGTTTTCAAAACAGGTTTTGCTTTGTATCATGTCAAAGCTATGTCATTGGTACTGGGTTTTTACAAACTCCCAACTTAAACTGCAACATGCTGAAAGGCAGATTAGACACATTTTGAATAAATGGAAATGTACTTGCTTACATCAGGAATGGTTTTGACCTACTGCATGTAGCAGGGTGTAGCAGATTATAATGTTTTTATCAACTTCTGTTCTCAGGAAGGCTTTTAGCTTGTTTCTTTGCTGAGTATTTTTAATGCATGCTGCTGGCAAGCTATTTGACTCGCTGCAAATTGCCTACAAAAAGGGTCCAGTGTATGGTACTGAATTAATTACCCTTCAAAGGCTGCTTACAGCAACATTGTCAGCAGGAAGAAATGAATGTACCTTACTAGCCTTTAGCTTAATTTCTCTGATTGAAGATTTTAATCAGAAACGTAATACAGTAAATGACATCTTCTGGTAATGTGACACTTGCGAATTCACAAGTTGCTTGACAGAGTTCCACATCTGAGCCTAATGCCTCAGCCTGAGGTACTCGGAGAATATTGGCAACTTAACACGCAAAACAAAAGCAAAGAAAATAGCAGATAAGTAGCAGTAGAACAAGACAGAATGGTGGTGGAATAATAAAATGCTTTACAAGTAGTGGAAGAATACATCTAGAATTTTAAACTTCTGTTTATATTTTAAATTAGAGATGTCAAACGAACTGCCTGATGGCAGAGAGTTGAGATCGTGGTGCTGAGATCCTCAGTTACATGTGGAATGACCTGTGAAGCATTGACAGAGAAATCCTACTTCTTTTAGGCCACCTGCAACCCGTGGGAATCTCTGCTTTCTCTCAAAAAGCCAACTGCTCCCTCTGGAGTTGCAGATTTAGTACAGCTTGCCAGGGGACTAGAAACATTTTTAATGCATTTGAAAACACTAAGGCAGCTTATCGGGGACATGTTCCTTCTCAGCTCCTCCAAATTAGAAAAGACATTTTTGCACTTACTTTCAAGTTAAAACAACTTGAACAGCCTTAGCCCAAGATTATGCAGTCGTTGCTAGTAGGTGACTGTTGGACAGTAGTATGAGTTACTATCCCCCACGAGGAAGAAAAGCAGGCCGGTCACAAGTGTGTAGAATAAATCTTAGAGGCTGAGAGTAGAAGAGGGACGTACAGCACATCGAGGAGGCATAATGATCTTTAGAGGTTTCTCTGTTAAAACTAAGAAAAGTAGTGAGTGGTAGCAAGGTCCACAGCTCATCTGGAAAGAGGGTGAATGTTGAAGCAAGGAAGCGTGAAGTGGCAGTTGAGTATGAAGTGACAACACGCTCTAAAAGCTCTGGTAAGGAAAGGAATTAAGTGAGGTCTTCTGCAAGCAGCAAACCTGCAGGGAACCTGCATGCCAGCATGCCTTCGGGCATGGTGGTCTGCTTTGTGAGCTGTCCGGGCATTAGGAAAGGCAGGAGAACTTGCTGCAAAGTGGAGGATTGTTTGTTACCTTCCTGAGCCTTTGATATTAGTGCTGGTCATAAAGTAACTGAAAAAATGTCTTCACGTCTGCAGTAAATGCAAAAATTAAAACTAATTCTGATCAAACACGTAGTCAGAGATTTAGTAGGTGCTGGTAATTCAAGAAGAGGCCAGAGAGTAGAGGACTCTTCAACTTAGAGTAGGTAATAAAAAGACAGTAAATAATGAGGACAAATGTAGCAACACACAGGCAGGCTTAGAACATTTAAACTTTAAAAGATTGCAAAGACAGTTCAATACAGATAAATGTAGAATAACGAGGTTTATGACTCTTTATCGCATACTGTAAATGTGTGTGGCTTGTAAAATATGATGTATAAAAAAGGAGCAAGAAAGTTGAAAGATAAGTCTCTTAATATTATTTATGAATAATGAGAAGTAAAGTGACGGAGTAGAGGAAAGAAATAGTATGTATGAAATAATGAAGACTGTGATGAGTTGTTATCACACAAATCTGTGTGCTTGATAAAATACGAGGACAGAGTAGACTCAGAAGACAGGTCTGTGTGGAATGAACAAACAGGAGTACGAGAATAATGTACTGAATAATGATGGCTCTTAGAGGTCTCTCGTAGATCAATGTGTGTTGTAAATATATGGAGTGCATTAATAAAGGGATTAGGAAAGGAAAGGCAGGTCTGTTGATGTTAGAAATATGAGAAAACAATAGAAACCAGTAGTTTCTGCTCTAACAAATCAAAGAGTAATTGAACCTCGCTGTTCTGTTGAGTGAGTCTTGTGAGTTTGTTGAGACACACAGCTTGATTGCCTTCAGTGGAGCAGCAGGTTTTGCCCACAAATAGGGCCACAACCAACTTAGTTAATGTGGAAAACGAAGAGGCGGTAAATCAGAGCTCTGTTTTGCATACTAGCAGTAACGCAGCCTCTCCCATCCCTCTGGGATTTATCAGCAACTTTGCTGAAAATCGGCATCTTTCTATGTCCTGGGAGCATGGAATTCATATTAGCAATTGTGATGAATGGCATACTCGCAGAGGGGTTAATTTTTACCAGTTGCATTTTTCGGGTCATAGTCAGTTGGGTTTGATGATATCATAGTGATAAATTAATGTCCCATCGAGTGGCTTTGGAGAATGGGATCTTATGAAATAAGTCAGAATTTTCAGAAATTTATGGTTTCCAATTCGTGTGTATGATTTCATTGGATCACGAACAATTAATCTCTCAAGGGATATTTTTTAAGTTCGTATATAGACTCCTCAATAACTTTCATCTGAGGAGCTATTAAGTTTTTCCTTTAGATTACATATTCACTGCAAAGGTAGGATGTGTCTGTTGAGGTCTACCATGAACTTTCAAATTGAGAGAGAAACATAACAATGTCTAAATTTATGCTTATTGTTTATATTGAGTAATTAATGCCTGTTACCTTTATAAGTATTCTATTGGTTTTGACCCTAAACATCTTACATTATCAAAAGACTTCTGCCTACACTGTTCACTTCATTATGTGAAACCACAATTCTAGGAAATATGTGCAATTGCATCATTAGATCCCAAGACCTGGATCCATTCAGCCGGTGGGGGTATGCTAATGTAGCGTACCTGACGGCACGGGGCAAAGTACTGAAAGGTGTTTCAGTGGAAGGTAGCTGTGTAAGCCCTTCAAAAATCTCACTAGGTCCTAATCTGCACCGTGAGGGTATTTTACATCTTATTGCTCATCCTTGATGAGACTTGTCCCCTTTATTTTTCAGTCTTCAAATATGTAAAAGGCTAAAGCTAAGAAAAAGAGAGTAATTTCTTCACTGTTTCTGTGGCTAGGGTGAAAGTAATGGTCTTAAAGGGCAGCAGGGGAGATTCAAATTAGACAGTAGGAAAAACTTTCCATGAGTAAAGCACTCATACAGAGGCATTGGAATGGGTTACTTGTTGAGGTTATAGAGTTAGACAAGCATCTGTCTGGAGTAATGTAGGTATAGTTGATCTTACCTGAGGCAAAGGAATGGACAAGATAAAGTCTTGTATTTCCTTTCAGCTCTCATTTTCTGTGATTCTGTGATGCTGTTAGCCTCCGATTAGACCCACTTAGTAATGAGTTCACTTTCCTGTCCGTTGACTTTGATACGTTCTGCTGTGCTGCCATATTCCAACCTCTTTACTGGAATGGGAGGATTTTTATGCTGGAAAGTGCGTGCAAGTGCAACACATCCCAGAGGGAATTTAAAAGGGCATAACATGCAATGGAGGATTGAGAAAAATGTATGTTACACTTGATTAGGCACTCTCTGAATTTACCTATATAACTTTCTGAAGTTCAGTGAAGACCATGTGTCTCACTGCTGCCTTATCGCATTAGTTCAGCTTTTTTCTAATAGACAGCAATGCCCTATTCTTAGCAGCAACGAATGAGGTTTCGTTCTCCCCTTTCACAAATCATCACCCCCTAGAGCTGCAGCAAGCTAAATCATGCTATCAGTGAAACCTTTGCAGTGCTATTCAATGGCAGAACAAATGGTATCCTGAAAGATAGCCGGAAATGGAAATATATTCTCCATACACCATGGAGAGTCTGCGAGTCGTCTTCATGAGATAATGGTTTTTCAAATCAATCTTTTGGACTTGTTTGAATTTTCATTCAAAATCAACAGTCACAATGATATCAGAGTAGTTTTGTCTGTCTGGGACAGAAGTATAGCACAGTTTCTGAAATCAATGCCCTTCTCACCTTCCTGATGTGTCTTAACACCTTGCCTTCTACTCTTTTTATTATAGACGGGCATGTGTCATTCGAGGCCAGGTGGTAGCAATAGACGGAACACCTTTGGTTGGAGTGAACGTCAGTTTTCTGCACCACAATGAGTATGGGTACACCATCAGTCGACAAGATGGAAGGTCAGACTTTCATGTATGGTCTTTCACTGGTTTAGATTCGCATAGTTAGGGCCATCTACCACCTTCTATTCACGTACAAAATTTTCATTGGCGTCACTGTTCGTAGTGTAGATTGAGGATGGCATCTGGTCCTCTGCTCTGGGAGCACATTTAGTTAGAGCTCTCCGTGGTAAAGGGACCAAAGAAGAAAGAGAAGAAGAAAAAACCTGAACAGCAATAAGATTGCAGTGGCATTCAAACACCTGGAGTCAAAATGTGATGATACTGCTGTAACAGCACCGTCCTGACATTTGAATATTTTCACTAGTCAGGTGTACCAGAGAATTCCCTGTCTTCCCTTTTTTGTTTCTGTTGTTAACTGTGAATATTCCAAGCAGTTAACTGAGGTGTCAAGGAAGTTAAGTCCTTTAGCTGATCACCCGAGCCCCACAAGTAGAAGTGAGGACAAACTCCTTCCAGAGCCAAGATGGTTAAATCGCTGTTCCACAACCAGTCCTGAACAATGCTGGCTTCCCTCTCTTCCCCAGCCTTGTAGGGCTGAGTTCAGTTCTCAAAGAGAGATGAAGTCCCTATATATTCCATATTGCACTCCAGGGTTGGCCATCCATGTACAATGGGGTCATGATTTGCTCCTGAACTTGAATTAAGCTGCTATGGGCAGTTTAAGACTTTATCTTCCTTGGCTGTGTTGTGAATGACAAGAAATCAGAAGCTATCTTCCAAGAGGGAAAGAGTGTAATTTGTCACTGTTTCCACAATTATTTTTGTTTGGCTATGTCAATTTATAAAAGTAAGGAGCATGCATATTTATTTTACCTTTAGTTTATTGACTTTCAAATCGCACTAGTGAAAGTTAGCAATTATCATTTCCTCTTTACGCTACCCTGGATAAAGTTGTTGCATTAAAATATGCTACCTGTATTTCACTGTGAATGTAATCGGTGTCATTTGGGAAATGTGATGAGATATGCATAATTAAGTCTGACTTCTTATCACAGTTTGTTACCATCAAAAGCCTCCATAATAGATGCATTCAATAATACAGAGAGTGAAGTACCTATTTACATATTACCTTGTGTTGCCTGGCTATGGATGTCAGAAACTCAGGAAATTGAGACTCTGTGCATTGTGCCTTGTATGTCCCACTGTTTTGCAGCCCACATATGCCAAAGGTTCTTCACAATAGCTCCCGGAGGATCACCTGCCTTATGTACAAGGCTGATTCAGTTCTCAGTGCAATTAATCGGCATCTTTTCCAAAAATTTCATATCCTGCACAGAGGGCTCTCCTGCTCAGTGTATTCAACCATTTCCTCCTACTACTTTTAGAAAAAGGGATAAGGATATGTTAATAGAAAAAAGGCCCAACAGCTTTAAGACTTCTTATTCTGCATGCTGTACCTGCATACATAGAATCATAGAATCATGAAGGTTGGAAAAGACCTTGGAGATCATCCAGTCCAACCATCAACCCAACAATGCTTTACCCGAATACATTACGAGTAGCATCCCTTTTCTGGGCAAGGAATTTATTTTCATATAAAGCAAAGTAACAGGGCCCACATTCTTGTTACAGATGACTAGTTAGTATTGATTCTAGTTGATAAATAGAGGGGAGATAGGCCAAGTAACAGTGAAGTACTGTACCTTGCTGTCGATGCATACGGGGAGAAAGCACAGAGAAGTAAAGCTTCTTCATGAATACCAAGGCGATGCCGGGAAGGTGTACTTGAATAATTTCACATAGTGAATTAAGGGCTGTTATGAGCAACATAAAATTTTTGTTTGTGATGCATTGACAGTTGTGGTAATATGATCATAAAACAAAAAGAAACAAAGCATTTTGTTTTCTCTTTTCCAGTTTTGACCTTGTGGCTGTTGGAGGCATCTCCGTCACTCTGGTTTTTGACAGATCACCTTTCATATCTGAAAAAAGGACGCTTTGGTTGCCTTGGAATAGATTTATCATCGTAGACAAAGTTGTAATGCAAAGAACAGAGTCGGACACACCATCTTGTGACATCAGTAGTTTTATCAGTCCAAATCCAATTGTACTGCCTTCACCGTTGACAGCATTTGGAGGGTCCTGTCCCGAAAGAGGAACTGTTATTCCAGAGCTACAGGTAATGAAAATACTTCAAAATGAACAATTTGTTCAGTTGCAGAACACACTCTCGACAATTTTAGATGACAATACCAAATAGTGAGCAATTAAGTGCTGTGATGTTGTTCACTTGTCAGAATGACACCAATGCATCTCTCTCTCATAGTGTTTTACAAGGTGCTTTTCTCTTTTTTTCTTTCGTTATTTTTTGTTAATATTTTAAGGTGCTTTATTTCTTAACTCCAAGTAGCAGAAAGTGGGGATTCCTAACGGTATTTATTATTGAAATCCTGTTGTATTTATAGTGATGCACAAAACCACTCCTAGGTTACAGCTAAACAGTACAACTTCGCCATACATCAGTGTGAGACGTGACCTAAGACGCTCTGAAGACTCCTAGGGATGTTTCATCTGTTCACATTTTCTAGTTCTTCACAATGGCATCTCTAGTTATATTTTAGCTTCTTGGTTTTTATTACTTTTTTTCCAAGGTACAGCAATTTTAACATGACCTTTAGGATTGTTTTTGTTTAAATTTCTTTTTTCTTGTCACTCCCTTAAGTGTTTAGAAACAATTTCTAATTAACCTTTTATTTAACTGTTCTTTTATTTGGGACTTAGAAGAGGTTGTATGAGTCAAACACTCAACAAAATACAACTACGCAGGTTTTAGATCATGTTAACTCCCATAACTTTTAGTATGTTGTTTGAGAGGTTCAAGCAATAAGACCTCTTTTGGGTTCTCTTTCATTTCACTAAGCAAGCCTGGAAGATATTCTGGAGCCTACCTGTAGACATGAAGATTTCCAACCTTTTCTCTTTTTCTCATGAAAGTGTTGCTACTGATTAAGAGCCTTTATTCTACATGTGAGAGTCCTCTGATTGAACTCAATTGTCTAAACATCTCTATAACTATTAAAAACATTATCATGTTTCAGCCAGTTGATGGCCGTAGTGTTGCTTCACAGTACTAAGTGAAACTAATGAACATAATTTAAGAATAACTGATGCACACTAGTAAGAAAAAAATGGGTCACATTATTGCACATGAGGTATTCCTGGGTCGTCTTTAAACAGTGAGGTACCCAAAGATGCAGCCTACTCAGAGAGAAACTGCTCCCGGTCCTTTTTTTGTCCTTGGAGGGTCCTTAGAGTGTTAAGTTTCATTGTACTGCACTGGGAAATGAACAAAAAGTAACCCAGAATAATAGGAGACGGAGATATATTAGCATGTATTAATGCATGAATATTTCTTCTTGCTTTTCTATTAAAAAATGAGAAGAGGTGTCAGCTATATGACAGAGGGGGCAGCTGGGATGTCAGCGGGAAAGAAGGGGAACACTGCAAATCAGGAACAATAAAGGGAGCAGGATTTCCCTGGCAGCACTACATTTCATATGTCGAAACGACAAGTGCTGGCAGACCTCCAGCTGTACTGCAGCAATCCTGTGACAGCGATACTGTCGCAATGTGTAAATAAAATTGTTTTGAAAATGAAGTAATCTATTGTTAAGCAAGAAAAATTTAAAAACTGGGGAATATAAACAAAACAGTTTGTACCTTTCCAAGCTTGACGAATTTAATATTGTGACAGGTTGGTTTGTTACTACGGAAATACACTAAAGTCATTAACCTTATTAAGCACAGTCTAGTCTTCAGTGGCTTTTGAGTGACTGCGGTGGCATCCTCCAAGAAGCTGCTCTCTTCCCTTGCCTGCTCTTCCTCGCAGTCTGTCCCAGAAGAGCTGCTTTCCCTCAGGAGATCACAAGAGCTAAATCCCGTTTTGTAGCTCCAAGGCCCACATCATTCGAAAGGTCAAGGCCAAATTTCTTTTTTTTTTTCCCCTCACAAGCTCGCAGTCTTTGCAGTCCTTCTAGTTGCTGAGGGCTTATCTTCATTGCAGCCAGGAACTGATCCTACCCCACAGTGGGCATATCCAAGCCAGCTTTCATCCAAGCGATTCAGACAGCGGCACTGACAGCAGTGCCATGGGATTTGAACTCTGTTGCGCGCCCTAGGGACTTACCTGTTAGCTAGATGACTCTGGCGCCCAGCCTCTTTCATCTTCACTGCCGCGTGTCCCCAGCTAGCTCGTTAGGTTTCTTACGCTGTGCCTTCCTATGCCGTGCCCCTCCTTGCTGCAGCTTAGCCTTACTGCAAGCACTTCTGCACAGAAGGTGGCTCAGCAGGAAGGTTCATTTTCTTTCTCAGGTCTCCCCAAGTTAGAGTTACTACCGCCAAAGCAGGACAGTATCTTCAAATTATAATGCGATACGTAAAGTGTGTGTGTGTATTTTTAAAAAGTTTTTAATTGTGTTCTGGTTAGGAACACTCATTAAGTAAACCAAATAATAAAGCCAAGGTAAAGCTGTAGAGCTCCTACGTATGAATATGTCCACAGAGATAGTGTTTGCTCCTCGGTAGATAAGAGTAAAACGTTAGAGGAAGAGGCTCTTTATCAAAGTAGCCAGACCACCATCCAGTAAGTTGACAAAGCAGTTTGCAGTGTTGGATGCTTTGTAATATGCCTGGCTGCTGCATTGCTGAAATAAACACAGATGACATCAGTGTTTTGAGTGGCACTGGTGTTTACACCATGATTGTGAAATGTAAACTATGCACCTGCTGTTATTATTATAATTTTGCATTTTTCTTGGCTATAGATACAATGATGTGTTTTTTTCCAAGGTGGTCCAGGAGGAAATCCCAATTCCTTCGAGTTTTGTGAAGCTGAGTTATCTCAGCAGTCGAACACCAGGGTATAAAACTTTGCTGCGCATTATTTTGACACACACAACCATCCCTTCTGGAATGACAAAAGTCCATCTGATAGTTGCTGTTGAAGGACGTCTGCTTCAGAAATGGTTTCCTGCTGCAGCCAATTTGGTCTACACATTTGCCTGGAATAAGACAGATATATATGGACAGAAGGTTTCTGGTCTGGCCGAGGCTATGGGTATGTAGAATCACCTTGATATAAGCAGAAGCGCTCACACATCAAACCAGGAAAATATGGCTTATAAATTTTGTTGCTGCACTTACATTCTCTTAAATCAAATGCCTCTTTAGCTAAAGTGACTCGTATGATTTCGTAAGAACATTTATTTTCTTGTTCTTCCAATGTCATCTTTCTAATTTAATCAATTTGAAAATCCCCTTTTCCCTCGGAGAATGGTATGTACTAACGGCATTATATTCAGCTGTCTTTGGTTTTGAATGTTACTTTGAATGTGACCTTTGGTGTGTCATTGTTTCTGTCATTTTTTGGCTGTGACATTTAAAATGTCATTTCCACTTAGGGTTTACAAAATTCTAACTTTTAGGCATCCTTTCTTACTACGTTTCACATCCACAACAATTAAAACTTCTTGAATTGTTGTTTAAAGATGTTTATACAAAAATCATCATGTTTCATAGGCTTTCTTTACCAAGCAGCACAAAGAGCTATTCTGAGAATTGCTACAGAAGAAGTGCTGTCTGTGCAAACACATTTTATTTAGCCATCCATTTTTTTCATTAATTTCATGATTCAGTTTTTAAAAGGCTTGCTATTTTTTTTAATTTAATTCAGGGTTATGTTCCTTAATGGTCTAATCGTATAGATACTTTCCATTTAAGATTATTTACCTTACCAGCAAAGCTTAGTATTGTGAACAAGCCCTGTTCACTTCCTTAGCACTTTTGTTTTGCTTTTTAAGTCAGAGGAATTATAGAAGGCTATAAAACAGGAATAGCAAGGGATACATGGACCCATCTACCCTGCAAGGAATATGCCTCGTTCCGTATATGAAAATGCTGTTCTGAGGGGCAGCCAGAAGCTCTCTTCAGGACCTGCTGTGTTGTCCAGACAGGCAAAGTGCCTGCAAATTGGCCAGTGCAAAGCCAAAAGGCGCCATCCAGGCTACGCAAGCCCCGCAACAACCAGAGCACCTAGTGCGTGACTGTCATCACGCGCTCCCAGCCAGGTAGTCTGTGAGGCAACTGCATGGAGAGGCAGCAGTGGGAGAAAGGAGGATCATTTCTACTCGGAGAATGATGCAGACATAGCCACTGGTGTCCACAAAGGGTTATGAGACCAAAATATGGCATATGATTTACATCATGCGATGCACTTAGGAATATATCAGAAAACTAGGAGCTTATCCTAGGGCTGTGGTCCCACAGTGTACTTCAACAGATACAACTGCAGGCTGCTGCCAGAAGGGATGTTCCCACATTCTCTCCTTACCCCTGGGCCACCACTCACATCCATTTGATCATGAAATGAACCAGATCAGGAACAAATTCAGCTGAAAACTGAGGCGACCAGAAAATAAGTGATAAATTTTCAGCTTCATTGGTTTCCTGATCTGGTATGAATGCTAGTGCAGAAGCGGAGGTCTTCTCATTACAGCTGTAGCTCACACATTACATTGGCCTAAAGTGATTGGAACTCCATCCACCCTTAGTGCAAGACGTCCTGAACTGCTGCATCGTCATACCCGCACCTGATCCACCACATCTGGCTCGCATCTGCAGAAGGGTGGACAGCTTTTCGAAAGGGTCGGCCAGGTGCTGGCACTGACACCAGAGAGGGCTCTGAAGGTCGCGGGTATGGCGTGTGGTGGGGAGCAGGAGTGCCCTTTTTGGCCCGTCTGTCTCACGAAACCTCCTCATTAGGGGGCAAAACTAGCCCTAGCCCACTGCAGACAGAGGTTCCTGCTAGTGTTTTGCAGTGATGGAAGGTATTAACTGGGTTGTTGGCTTCACTTAGACATATTTGTGCAAGTCCAGAAATGAAACAAGTTCCAGTGTGCCCTTTGGCACTCCCGTGGGTCATCAGGCAGGACGAGATGGGCCACAGGAGCCACCGGGGGCTTTCCTCGGCACGGCTACACGTGCCCGGTATTCAGAGTCTGTCACTGAATGGTAACACTGATGTGTTGGAGAGGGAACAGTTGAGGATGCTTGCTCCCTCTGCATCATTTAAGAGTCTTTGGATGATCGTGAAGTCCAGTACACGCCTGGACTTTAAAACGACTTAAATCAAATACATAGCATGGTACAAAATGATACTGTAGTTACAGATTCCCAAATTAGAAGTAGATGAGTGTAATATGTTTAAATATGAATAAAGCTTATGCAATAGTGCTGGATAACAACTTTTAAATTATTTAATTGGTGCTTGATTTTTTTTCTTTTCCTTAAAGTTTAGGTTAATTATGCTTCTTGCAAAATAGAAGCAAAAAATCTTTATATTTTAAGTGCATTGTTAGCATGCTTTGTTAGATTCCAATAAAGCTTTATTTAATTTGACACACTGTACTACTCAGGGACCCTTATCTGCATCCATTATATGAATTTTTGTCAAAATAATTTCCTCTGCCAGTATGTTACCAATATTTAATAATGCATTCTGTTCGGTTTTCATTTTAATTAAATTAAATTGCAGCAGGTTGAAGTCCTGGAACTCAGGAATATAACCATCTGCTTTTGGTTTTATAAATACTATAAACATCTTTATTTTTCTTCAGGGTTATTGACAGCAATGATCACATAACCAGTTACAGAAAAGACAACTTTCTGAGCATATTTTCACACACAGGTGGTTCTGTTTAAATTTGTTGGTGAAAATGTTTGCTGGTGTTTGTCTAGTCCCCAGGTCCCTAACAAGAGGCATTTTCCCTTCTCAGAGTAACAACTGAACTGATAAAGTAACATTTTTTGTTCTGGATAAAAAAAAAAAAAACACATCATGTGGACGTTGACACACAAAATCTTGGCGTTAAAAGTCTATGTCCCCATGTAATTTAACATAGGAAGAAGAAGGATTTCAGTAGAAACCTCAATAAATGCTGCTGTATAACTCCATACGTGCTCAGTCTCACTCCTGCAAGCCCCTGCATCCCACACGGCAGCACGAAGTGGTGTGCAAGGACCGACCCTTCTGGTGTGAATATAAACCAGCTCTCAAGCAGAATAGTCTTAGGTCTTCTCTATCTATTACTCTACTTGTTACTTTGGTTGAGTTCATTATAATCATTGTTCAAAGAAGTAAGATGCTGATAAGTACAAATATTTCAGGAGAGGTTGAAGTAGAGGTTACTGTCCTGTTTAATCATGTCTTTTATTTCTTACCTGTATTTTTTTTTTCACAGCCCTTAAGCTGTGATGTGCTGGCACTACTAACAAACAAATTATTGTTCATTCTCCTAAATAGCTGTATGAAAAGAACAGATCTTTGGTACAGGTGATTTCAGTAAATCTTTTGAAATCCATTTTGAGACTGCAAAGAATTGTACTTGCTGGCTGTTAGTGTCCAAAAAACATAGTCACTGCAGTTCTTCTTCACGCAGTGAAATCTCAGTCACCTCAAAAAAGGGCTATAAACTAATTTGACCAGAAAATAACACCCCACAATGAGGGTAAGCTGACTGCGATTGTCATTTCGCTTCCAAAACTACATTTTGCAAAACCTACCAATAACAAAATACTTATTTTTCAAGTGGCGCTGCAGTCATTTGGTTAACTTTACAATTGTTCTGCTTCGCCTTGATTAATTTGCATGAAAAATGATTGATGGGAAATTTTCACGGATGTTACATCGCTACCTCCAGTTAGATGTTTCAGGAGACCATGCGTTAAGATTACACAGATAGTACTTTTTGGAGCATAGACTTCTTTCATAAATATGTGTAAGTATGCAGAGAAACACGGTTGTAGACACACGTGAAGTGAGCGTATGTCCACATGTGTCTCCCCGATGAGAAGGGACAAAAGGGCAGCTACTCGGAATAACTATGGGAGCAGGGAACTGTGAGCTTTTAAGAAAGGGCATGATGAACCTCGAGAGGGGATTTTGGCAGCTCAGAAACATCAGCTGTAGGCAGGGAACAGCAGACACTTTACAGTGTTAGCCACAGTCCTGGTAAGCATGCCACTGTGGATCCATTGGCACAGATTCTCAGATGGTGTAAACGGTAATTCCTCCCTTGACCCAGATACCGCACGGTACCGTACAGCAGCGGATGAACTGTCCTGGGGGTCTGTACTGGTTCACTGAGCAGGGATCAGTGACTTTATAGGTCTTTACTCTTTTCAAGTATACACATCTGACCCAGGATTGAATGTGTTAAGTGCATGAATGGAGCAAAGATGCTAACGTGTAGGTGGCAAGTGTGAGGTTGCTTCTCAGGAGAAATCTGCCCTTTGTCTTCTCTCTGCATTAACACCTAGGAAGCAGTGTGTTCGGCTGCTGAACCTTGATGGCTCATCCCAGCACAGGATATGGCTGGTCTGGAAGAAGCTCCGTGCCCGCAGTCGGGCGCTCAGCCCTAGGAGTTACCCAGAAGCATTGCTGATGGCAGTCACAAGAGCTCCTGTAACGGAAAAATTGGGCAGAGTGGCTGCTGCGCCCTCAGACTGAAACCTGTCATGTTCGAACCATACAGTATTTACAGTACTTGAGGAGATGCGATTGTTACAAGTCAGAGTTTAGCTGCAAAAACAGGTTCTTTCTGCTAAAATGTTGAAGCAGCTCTAAGTAAAGTTGCTGTAAGGAGCAGCTTTCAGTTTGCCGTAAAACATTTATCTTACAAATAGAAATGCTCCCTGCTATAGCTGGTCAAAATATTTTGACTGCATTAGTAATGGAATTTAGATGGTATGAAAACTGTTTATGGTTGAAGTAAAATGTACCTAAAGCTGCTACATAGAAAAAGTGAGAAGAAAATATTGAAAATGTCAGAAAAACTGTGGGGTTATTTTTTTTGTTGTTGTTTTTTGTATTAAAATAAGTGTAAAGATGTTTTTATTTTGGAAAGGCTGAACTGTCTCAATATTTCCTAGATCAAATTTTGGGATTTGGTGTCAAAATAACATTCTCCCTTTATGAATGAGTTGCACTAAAATCTAAAAAGGTTAACTAGAGGAGATAAATAACTTAAAAAAAAAAAGGTTGGTATATTAGAGATACCAAAACTAAATTTTGAAGAAGAGGGGTTTTTTATTTTACTGAAGTACCGAAGGGAAGGATTTTTGGCTAGTTTGAGCACCCCCAAAAACCGCCATCCTTGGGGAAATTCAAGACTTTCAGCAGGTATTTTGGCCAGCTGTAGAGGGGAGCCACGTGATGTGCAAGCCTGTTAAGGTGAGATTTTAATTCTAGAAATTTTCAGCTTGGCAATCCATTTCTGCCTAACTACAGTTTTTACAATTAGCAAACAAATTAAAACCAGTTTGTTTTAACATGGGGTTTTTTTCTGTTTAAGCTGTTAGTCAGGTAATTAGCAGAAATGCAATGAACAATCAAGTCAGGAGTCATTGGAGGACATTTATACTCTTAAGAAACCCATAACAGATACGACAGAAATTTTTCTGCTGTGAAACAGTAGCAACTATAGCTGTAATAACACACTAATCTCTTAAAACCCTTTTTAAACAAAATACCATTCAACAATAGCAATCGGGCAGAGGAAAATTAGTGGCATCATTACTTGGCAGATGAATATCAAAACCTGGAATGAAAAATTATCTAGTAGTTCACAGAGGAAAAGGTAGACTGATAGATCTTTAATTATTTGTTTGCAGTGTCGGTGGGATATGAATATGAAACATGTCCTGATTTTATTCTGTGGGAGAAGAGAACAGTAATCCTTCAAGGCTTTGAAATGGATGCTTCAAATCTGGGAGGCTGGTCTATAAACAAACACCATGTATTAAATCCACAAAGTGGTAAGTCCTCCTTTTATTAACTGGCCATGCAGAAGAAGAATACAAATTTTAAAGGAATTAATTGTTCAGATTTTAAGCATTACACTTCCTAATGTGTAATCCTCCTTGTTTGAATGTGCACTCCTATTTATCGGGACCTGAACTGTAAATGCCATCTGAAAGGATATTTTTAATGTTCTGGCTCCCAGGTATTAAACACTAATATCACTAACTCTTGTGATTGCTAACACATTTTGGTCATTTGGATGGAAAAAGGGCATACTAATTTAGGTTCCTTCTCAGACTCTTGGTATAGAAGTACCACCTTGTCGGTCAGTTTGTACTGCGTTATATTCTCAGTGAAGTGTCTACACCCCTAACTCATCCTGTGACTAACATCGGTTAGTAGCATCACAGCACCAGGGAGACAAACCGTGCAGGAGAACAGACCGGCTGAGCGAGAGGTAGCACTTCCAAAAGCAGGCTGCCGGTCCGGTATGCAGAAGCTTTTGTGGCTGCCCACCCTGTGGAGAAGCACAGTAAGTTACTCTTCAGGACAAGCAGTCCAGCACCTTTAGAAGCATTAGGGAAAAAACAAACAAAACTGTAAATGCCTTTGGTGTCATAACATTAACCCTGCATAGAGATTCTTCAAGCATGGAGTCTTCAGTCTGGTTCCTCATTGCTTTTGTTTTATTTCAGGGAGGGTGGGGAAGGGGGGATCTTTTCCTCTCTTAACATCTGTAATCAGGAATTAGTGGGATTAAGTTATTAAAACAATACTTGTAGATAAATTATGGTAACTAGGAGAATAAGGCTTTGCCAATAAACAGATATCTCACTGTCCAGGGGAAGAGAAACTTGGGGTCAGATTTCAGCACTTATAAGTCAGCAGAGTATTGGATTCAGTAAAATTCTCTGCATTTGCTCCAGCTGAGAGTCTGTCCACTAAAATCTATTTCCATCTGCAAACTTCTGTTAATGAAGATTCATGCACAGATGTATGGCTGTCAGGTTTTTACACGTTCTGTTGTTGAATGCACAGCTACAGTATAAATATTCCAAATACAAAAGGTCAGATTTAGTTTGTAAATTATCTGGATTTCTGTTTTGATTTAAAATAGTTTGACATTTTAAGCAGCGGTTCTTTCATACCCTGTCTTATTGGTTTGTATAGATTGTCTCTTTTAAATGCCAGCTATTGACATTTAACACAAAGAGAAATCTGACCTCAGTCAGCTCAGCCCCCAGCT
Organism: Scopus umbretta; assembly: GCA_013400535.1. Taxonomy (NCBI): domain Eukaryota; kingdom Metazoa; phylum Chordata; class Aves; order Pelecaniformes; family Scopidae; genus Scopus; species Scopus umbretta. The sequence goes on from VZTL01007526.1 coordinate 24,010, forward strand.
GTGAGCCCCATAGTCTAGTCCTTAGTGCCAATTTACCACTTGCATAGTTTAATTTCAAGACTAAATTGCTGGCAGTAACTCCAATTTATATGACTATCTGCTAACTGCAGTGGTTACTACTATAATTCACCCCATACGTAGGCACTAACATGTTCTGAGATTTTGTAAAGTATACAATTATAATCTGAGCAGGGCTAAATCATTGCTTTCCTGGGCACGGGGTATGTGGTGACAAATTGCTTCCTGGCCCCGTCTCGGCCGTGCGGCTGAGAACGCCAGAGAGCACTGACCCATCAGCCGCATGCCGCCGCCTCCGGAATCATCCAGGCTGTGCCCGCTACCCCAGCCCAGTGCAAGGATGGGGAATGCGCAGCTTCTTACACCTGCTCCTCTTCCTCGCATGTTCCCACTGTGCTGGGCGCGATCAAGGCTGAAGTCAGGGGGAGGCTGCTAAACATTTTTATCCGTTGCTTACAGACACCATCTGGGGAGAAGGGGGCATAAGGATGTCTGACTTGCAGTCAGTGGGTCTCTTCTGTTTACAGTTTGCATGTGAGAGCATCTCCAGTGAGGATGACAAAGCCCAGCCAGAGCTCAGTGACGGCTCAGATGTTCCCTGTGATTTTAATGGGCTTTGAGCGTGCACACCTGGCTCATATATAGGGACAAGAGAAGCAGTCAGCAGCAGAAAAACAATTACTATACCATAGCTAGTGCATCCCTAGCAGAGCAGCCTGTAGGCTTGCGTTAAAGCAACAAAACCAAATAATGAACCAAAAGGATAAAAATAACGAGCGTGCTTCTGGTCTTATCTAGAAACTAGTGAACTGCTCTTGCATTTCAGATAGATAAGATGTGCTTTAAATAAGGACAAGAATGTGATTCAAACTTAGAATTATACATTTCAGACTTCTCATGCCACCACGAGTGAAATGAAAAGCACGAGTAGCCTTCTCAAGTATGAATGTATTGAGATTTTTCGCTTAATTAAAGCATTCCCTCTGTATGTATGAGGAGCTGCTCTTTTTAGAAGCATGAAACTTGCATCTGTTTTTGAAACACTGTCACTGGATTAACTACAGAAATAGCATTAGAATATAACATAAACGTCTTTCTAAAAATTCTCTATTGCAAATTGCAATTTTCTTTTCAAACTAAGACTAGAAGCACTTTGCTTGATTAGTTAACTAGTCCTGAAGAGCTTATATCTAACTTCAGCCACTAAGCCTTGTCTTTCAGCAGGTCTGCTGCTGTGCACAACGTTCCTGCTCAGCGACAGGGTGGATGTGTTCACCTCCCTCCCCATAAGGGCTATCCATTTTAGAGATGTTACAAAATAAACTAAGTACAACAGAAAAGTTGTAAAAATAAACAGATGCAATTTTACAGAATTGCACTTGATAGCACCGTCTAAGCTGTGGAGGGACAAGTACTGACATGCAGAAGCCATAGCAAGTAAAAACTGTTTTACTGCCAGCCATAAGCCTCTTTAAAAAAGGAAAGAGAAAAAAAGATGTCCGATTCCAGCATCATGGATGTGAAATAACATATATTGTTCAGTGGGGCTGTCACTGAAAACTCAAGCTTTCAAACGTAGGTGGTTTTGCATCAGTATGACTGTTAGGTTAACAAAGGATCACATCCTGGTCTCACCTATACTACACTGTTCTTTTCCCCCTTTTTTCCCCCCCTCCGGTTTAGAGTTTTGATCACTTCTAATTCGTGACATGATTAGAGTTTAATGTTTTCTGATACAAAGGTTTGGGTCAGTTTGGAAGATCTTCAGGGCATTTCTCATAATCAAGAAGAGAACACATACCATAAATACTAGTTCCTGTACAGAGTCCTTTTAAAGACACCTGTATCTCATGAATACAAATGAATGTGCTATTAACCGATTTTTCAGAGTATTCTTTGAATTAGCTTTTTCTTCTGATGGGCAAGTGTATTGATTCCATTTTTATTTATCTGGGGGAAGGAGGAGTAATTTTACAGAGACTTTATGCTGTACGGTAATTTCAGCCCCAGTGCATCACCGCACCAACTAAAATTAAAGCAGCAGCTCAAAAGCCTGAAATTAAGCACATGCTCACATTTATTGACAGCAAAACATATTCTCCAGAGCCCTAATTATTTACTGGCATTTGTATGAGGCAGTTGAAAGATTACCTTTACACTGTTAATTTCCGACAAAGGGCAGCGTCTTCATTTAGTAGTATTTTTATCCGATGCATAAGGGAGGATATTGCCATGAATTTTACTGGCACATTTCCAAGATGCTTTTTTTTTTAAACCAACATTCAAATATACGTATTCTGTTCTCTTGTTCAGAAATAAATTTTTAAAATCGTAATTCCCTTCAAAATAGCTATGGCAACACTCAGTAATCTCCAAGGAGAAATTTAGCTTTCAGACTTACCTGAAAGCCACAAAAAAATAGTTTAACAAAAGTTGGGAGAGGCAGTACATAAATACATTTGCTGTACTTTGGGCGAACTCGGACGTGCTTCAATGTATACTTCCTCCAGTATATAGAATATGCACATTTCCCAGTGTAAGAGTCCTCCAGAAAGTATATTCCCTTGTGTTTATTCCTTTAATTTTGCCACTTTTCTGATGGAGTACTGGGCTTTCCAAGGGAAGTAGGAGATTTTGGACTGTGGTCTAAAAGAATACCTATCCTCCATTCAGAAATAGCCAAATTTTTTCAATAACATGTCATTTTAAAGGTACTTCTTAACTATGTTACCACATCATCATTTAAAATAAACACTACAGCTATCAGCTCGATACAATACACATTTGTACTGGTTCTGGTATCACCGACCTAGTGATTGGGAAAATTTCAACAATATATGCTGCAGAGCAGTGCTAAAATACTGACACACTGGCAAGTTGTTTTAAACATTATGGCAGAGCTGAATATATTCTTGCTGGTAAGAAATTCACTTGTGCCTCAGAATTACTCCCTGACTCTCCAAGTGGCTTTGCTGCACTTGGCACCATTTGTATATACCATGAAGGACTTGCATTTAAATTTGAATATTGATTTTGTACCGCCACTCAGTGCTCTTTTGTGAAAAATGCATAGTAGTCCTGCTATTAATCTCCTTTAATTAAATATTCAAACTGCCTAAGAAATTCCTCTGCTACCTAATGAAAATTTATGAATAAAATGAATATTAAAGTAGTAATCCCCAAGAAATCAGATAGCACTGCAATTAACAGTCAATTTGTTAGAGCATTAACCAACCATGAGTTCTCTTCATGATGTTGGCTTTTAAAATAGCCACTAACCACTAATTGACAAAATGGTGATGGGGAAGCTTGGGACTGAACAAAAGTGGAAGAGATTAGTGGAACCCTATGACAGTTTTTAAAAGATCTGTTGTTCGTTGCTGGTTTGATGATCTGATTTTCTGCATAATCCAAAACTGCCGAACAGTTTAAATGCTATATATTCACTTTTTTTGTCTCTGTTTTCCGCTGCCCCCCCCTTAGGAATTGTACACAAAGGAAATGGTGAAAACATGTTCATTTCCCAGCAGCCACCAGTCATCTCAACTGTGATGGGCAACGGACACCAGAGGAGTGTCTCTTGCTCCAACTGCAACGGCCTTGCGCTCAACAGCAAACTCTTTGCCCCAGTTGCTCTTGCTTCTGGGCCAGATGGTAGCGTGTATATTGGTGACTTCAATTTTGTCAGACGGATCTTCCCCTCTGGAAACTCAATTGGCATATTAGAATTAAGGTAAGAAAAATAATTAGCTTTCCCTGACTGGTGTTCATTATCCTGGCTGTGATATGCCTATGAAAACTACAGTGAGCCTTTTTTCACTTGTGATGTAAAGAAACAGCCACATTTAGTTGCCATGTGATCATATATCTCATCAAATGTTGAACAAACTCATCAGAAAACTTACACTTACTTTAAACTCATCAGTTAAAAAGGGCATCTTAAGTGGCCTTTAGAACAGGTTTTGTGTAATGGATTTCTACAGAGTGCAGAATTAATAGAGCTAATTTTTGTTCTTGTGAGATTTTTCATATATTTTCTCAAAAAAGTTAAAATACAACATGAGGTGAAATTTTGAAGAAAACCTCGTAATTCAATAGCAAATGTGCAGTATCATGTCAGGTCACAGCATTATGGCTGAAGATAGGCTTACCGTGTTTAAAGTTAATACAATTAAGTTGTTCCTCATCTGTGACAGAGGATATGGCTGAGTTTAAGCAGACAAGAGCAAACCTGGCATCGCAGACTGACACGTCGCAGGCTGGGCCTCTGCCGCCGTTAACGACCACCCTGAAATTATGACTCCAGGTTCCCATTTCCTTTGAGAGCCAGTGTGGAAGACAGGAAAGATTTTGGACACTGATACACCAAATTTCTCTTACTTAACACCCATGAATCTCCAGCTAGCTGGTATTGCTGGTGATCTTGCATGCTGATTGTTCAGAATTGACTTGACGATGTGCAGGCAGTGGAAAGGAAGCAGTTTGAGAGAAAGAAATAATACTAAGTAACATGATAAACGTTTTGTTATTGGGATACAGCTCTAGGAGCAGTCAGGCAAAGAATACAGTTTTGTTGAGGACTAACATTTCTCGTCTTTTTTTCTTTTTTTTTTTTTTTTAAACTGAATTTACCTGTCTTACTAGGAATAGAGACACAAGACACAGGTAAGTAAAACACAGTAACGGTAATATGTGAACCATGTTCAAGAAGTGAGTCTTACAAAAGTCCTTTTAGAAGTCTGAATACAGAGAAACTCTCTGAATTTAATGAATGTAAATATTAATCAAATCCACCATTGTTTATAGTGAAGAAGGTTTGATTTGTTCCCTTTGAAGGGATGAAGTCTCCCTCTAAAAATCAGCAGAGATGGAGAGGTTTAGACCCAAAAGCTGCAAATGCATTTCGTAGCTGTCATACTCATTTCACATGATGTGTGAATGATCATAGATACAGCCAGCCAAGGAAACTAGCGTTTTAGCAACAGAGAAATAATAGAAAAGGCTTCAGAGTCACACAAGAGGACCCTGCTTTAGGGGTTCTAGGATACAGTGAACTTGAAAATCTGCCACAGAGGGCGCAGAGCAGACCCCAGAACTGAGGACACTGTCACCTCTCAGCCCTTCCTTCTCCAGCTAAAGCAAAAGCACGTGGCTTCCCCATTATCCAGTTAGTATTTTGGCATTGCAATGTAGGGATTTCTTTAAAGGAATCAACGGTGTACATTGGACTTCTGCAACAGACAGTGAGGGAGCTGGTTGTAACAATCCAGCTGCAGAAACGACATTGCAGGCTAGGAGGAAATAGCAAGGCACTCTGTATCCTTAGAAACAAACTTTTAGCATTTCAGTACTTAAATGAGACAAATAAACCAGCATTAGGACAACCTCAGCTGGTAACTTCATGGCACAGTAGGAAGCAGAGTATGGACTGAACATGTGTTTGCAGGATGAGAGTACTGGTTGGAATTACTTGCTTTAGTCACAAGAATGGTATCGAATACTATAGGTTATTTGCCAGCCTACTTACAGATGATTTCACATCTCATTTTTTACAATGAAAAATTAAAAAGAAGGAATAATACCTACTTGGTAAGTGCTAGGTTCCATTTTTCAATTGAAGGATTGTTTCCAGTTGCCTTCACGCTAAACCTACCAGTATCTTTGTAAATTAAAGAAGGAAATTGAACTTATTTGCTCTGTAATGCATTCAGAACATGAATCGGGATTTAAATTCAGGGGTTGCTTTTGTAAAGTAGAAATTTTTTTTTTAATACCTGCCCATTAGTACTGGTTTCTTGAAATGAATTTAAACCCTAATTAAATCAAGTTGTGACAATACTCAAGTACCCCAGCCCTATTACTTACAATAATTCCTTCTGTCAGTATTCTGTCCAAGTAACATATGTGGAAAACTGGAGGAAATCATTTGAAGTAAATGTAGTCTTTGAGGTTAGGGGGGACTACTCAGCAGTCCCACTGTGTGCCATTCTCTCGAGGCTCTAAAGGACATAGTCATGGTGGAAATTTCTAGGATGCTCAAAGCAGCATGTAGAAGCAACAACTAAAAGGTGTCAGAGGTTCATGACAGTCCAAGCAAGAAAAGGCTTCAAAATCCAGTTCCTCAACACAACTTCTGGACCCTAAAAGAGCAGGGAAAAAAGGTTCTTTCTTACGGGACAAAGACATTACTGTGTAAAAAGGGATAGAGTTTGGTAACCAAGTAAACAGAGAAGGCCATTGATCTTATTTTTGACTGTTTAAAAACAACTTATTCTGTTTTTCTTGTCATCAAGATTTTAATAAGAAATAGCAAAGCTGTTTAATAATGGGTAAAAATGGAAACTACAGGGAAAAATTTTGCTACAGGATAGTAATAACTTGTTGTGGAAAGATTCATGGTAAATTCTAGTCCATTTAATTTAGTTTTTAGTAGGCTAATTTAAATAAACTTAAATTTAGATTTGATTGCAAACTTCTGCAGAAATAGCAAGTATTTGATTTTGTTCCATTTTTCACTAATACGCTTTAAATTTAAACATTTAGTACGCAAGGCTTTAAGCATAAACATCAAGAGTTTTCTAACAGCCAGTCTATTAAATATAATGACAAGGATGACAGAAAATGTGTCTACAAGGAGAGTATATAATGACCCCTGGTTCTCTGCAGTTTCTGCATGATGAACAATATGTTTATTTAACAATCTAGAATTCTCCTTGCAACATTTTCCAAAGCGGTATTTTTATTAAAAAGTCATCTTTTGGCTGGCCAGTCTCTTCTGAGCCCACTCCAGAGAGCACAAATGATTCTTAATGTTTTCAACAAACAAGATTTTGTAATACTTGTGATACGTAATTCAGCATTAATTGCTTTTAACTCATCCTCTTACTCACGTTTCATCATACCACTGTCCTCTCGTTCCCTGTGTTTCCTTGGGCTGGGTTTCACATCTGTTTCCTGACTAGGGGAATATCTCTTTCCTTATATTTCCTATCTTTCCCCCTTCTGTCTTTTACATGACTAAGGTCAGCTTTAAGCTAGTCTAGTTTGTGGCCCAATCCTTAGAGGTGCTGGGTAGTTTCTGTCCCTTTTTGGGTGAAGAATGAGATCTGCGAGAAATAGGCCCAAGCTCCACCACACTGATCATGGTACAGCATTAGCCTTGTCACTTATAAACGGAAATAAGATTTCAGCTGATCATCTGTTAGAAGTTTCTCTTCTCAGTAGACTGCTAAAATAAAAGCTATTGGCAAGTAATTTTTACATTGTTTTACAACATTGCTCAGTAAGGTAGAACTGTCTAATGGATGATTAGTAAAGCTTAATATCTGCCTCAGCCAAGCAAAAACTTCATATTTAAAAGAGGCTCCATCAACTTGAAATCAAATCAGTAAAATAAGTCGGTGTCATCTCAAACACTACATATCTGTGCTGGAGCTTCTGCCAGTTCTTCAGTTCTATTTTATCTAGATTCTTCCTTTCCCGATTTGTCACGGCATGAAAACCTGGCCCTGCAGAAGGAGCTGTGTGCTTTGTCAAACCCACCACAAACAGAACAGACAAAGCCAAGAGGAGTTACTCATTTCCTAACTTTGTTGCAGCAATCTTAAGTGTTAGTTAATCGTAATGTTAATAGAATGTCTCTTAAAAAAAGTAATTTGACAATCTTTTTAATATGCAGAGCAGATAGCAAAGTCCCATGCAGAGTTACAGGGGATGTGGGCAGCTCAGTGTCTTGCCCAGCCACCTGTCAGAAATCTCCTCCTCTTCCCCTGGAGAAACATGGCAGTGGTAAAAATACTGTCTGAGCACCAAGACACACTGCCAGGCATTGGCCACCACTCTGCCTGTCTCCCATCATTTCAGTAGCCGTGTGATTTAAAGGATCTACACCTATCTGGATTTTGATTTTATGTTATAAGCAGGACTACACCGCAGTCTCACTGGGCTGGGGACACCACATGGCGTGGTGTGCCCTCAAACTGGAAATTAACTTCCCAGTCAAAAAGAAACAAAAAGTCTTACTGGTTAATAAGATGCAGCCCGGCTCTCTGATTAGAATTTATGATCCTCACCATTTAATTAACATATGTAAATATTTTTAAATAACATTTTATAATCTCAATAAGGCAGTTCAGTGCGTGAATTATGGTGCATTAATTCATGCCTAGTTGCACTGACAGTACTTGGCCTTCTGCCTTGCTCCTGACAATACAGTCGGCATGAATTAAGGCACCATATTTCACACCTTCGTATTTCCTAAGGTTTAGAAACAGATAAAAATAACCAAGAGTGGGTATTTGTGCCCATGCAGAACAGTCTGTGATTCACTTTGCTGAAAGTCGTAGATTTGTTTTCAGTGCCAAGAGTACTAGGTCTTACCAGGTATAGAAAAATTACCTTGCTTTTGCTAGTAATAATTGTAACTAAGCTGAAGTCACTCCAGTTAGCTTTGTACTGGGTGGCTTGGTTCTAATGGACGGACTGACTCCACCAACACCGCGCTCTGCATAAGCTCGCTGCCTGGTCAGGCTCTGCAGCTAGTACTGGTTCCTTCCTTCTCAGCAGCGGTGCTTGCGTGAGCTACATTAAAACTGGTCTCACTTACACCTCTCATCTCCAAATCATTGAACAGTTGTCTTCAGAAACATCATGCTACCACATGAACAGAGATTAAAAAAGAAAAACAATTTAACTTTGATGCTCTGCTCTTCTGTTTTAGTACAAGCCCGGCACATAAATATTACTTGGCCATTGATCCAGTGTCAGAATCCCTTTATTTGTCAGATACCAACACCAGAAAAGTCTACAAAGCAAAATCGCTCATTGAAACAAAGGATCTGGCCAAAAACGCAGATGTGGTGGCAGGAACAGGTGAACAGTGCCTTCCATTTGACCAGAGTCACTGTGGAGATGGTGGAAAGGCATCCGAGGCATCTCTCAACAGTCCAAGAGGTGAGAAAAGAGCACGTCTGAAGTACTTGGTTTTGGTCATCTGTCATTACCTTCCAGTATTTAGAAACTCAGATGCAACTGGATGTACAAAAATGGGTCTGAGGTGATGATTTAACCAACTATAAGCAAGCCAAATCATTTTGTAAAGCTCACTCATCTTTTCAATACAACCAGTCCTTTTTGCTGGAGTAGCATGAGCAGCAGACTCCAGCTAGGATCCTCTGAAATACTCTTTCCTTCTGTGGCAACACTCCTATTACCTTTCTATTGCAAGGTGGCAGCATTTAATTATATTTAACTTTTAAGGAAATAATATGGTTGCAAAGTCAATTTTTTATACTTTATGCATTCAGGTGATTCTTGTAATCTTAATGGAGCTTACTCATACACATTACATCAGGGCTGTTTCCAATCAGACAGACAGCAAAAGCAAGTTTATTTGGAACTCCAGTTTGTCTTTTCTCATTAAATGCACTTTGCAAAATACAAGCATCTCACCTACCGCACGTGAAACGCGCACTTTGCTGCCGGCTTCCCGTGAGAGCACATCCTGTATTGTCACAGGAAAAATGCGCGTGAAGCCTTGAATCCCCACCAGTGCCACAATTAATCTCCTTGCCGTGTGCATTAGAACAGCGATAAGGTCCCTGGATTTGGTGCTCTAAAGCACCCGATCACCCTCAACTCCCACTGAAATCCCTGGAACAAAGGGTACTCGGCAGCTCCCATGGCAGAGCCCTGAGCAGGCTTTTAGCATGCTCCCCCTGTAGTGCACCGCTCCCTCCTAATGACTAGCTCGAAGGAAGGGTTTTGATTATTTTTTGTGAGCTAATAAAGGAAGGCTGTATATCAGTAGGAAATTAGAATGTATATCCAGGCAGAAACATCTCTAAGACAAGCAAATAATCCTGTTTTAAGGCTTAGCAAGAGACACGCTGTAAGTGACTTTAACATGTCTTTAATGATAGAAGGTAAGTGTGAGGTAAGTACAAATAAATGTTAATCTTCAGGCAGCTAATTAATGTAATGAATCAATTCTAAAAATAGTAGAAAACAAAGGTTTTCAGATCCTTTAGCAGGAAAATGATCAATGTTTTACTGCTGATTACAATTGATTATATCTAATTACAATACAATTAGTTGTTCCATCTTATTTTCTTATTGGGGAAGTATGTTGGTGAAAATTTGTAATATGCTATTTACTTTAAAAATACCCATGCATAGCTGGCTTCCTTAACAGAAGGTTCTAGTCAGAAAGAAATTAAGAATAAAAGCACAATTCATGAGTTCTGGGGCAGCCAGCAAATGCTAAAGAATTAACTGTTAGCAGACAGTGGCTCCTGCACTGGCAAATTCAGGTAATGGCTCCCGGCTGCTTTTGATTTATGCATCTACTCTAAATTACTTCAGTTTGAAATTGTCAGATTTGTTATGTTTGGGGGGTTTGGATTTTCATCTCCAGGAACTGTGGACATTCCTTTTTTGTACAGGGCCTAGCAAAGGGCAGCATCAACCTGTGGTCACCAGCACGGTATGAACAGTTAGCTGTGTGTTGTCCTGATGGCCTTACAAGTGCGTGTCCTTGTTTTCCTCTTAAGTGTAAGGGGTTGAATAACCTTGGAAAGTAGTAGGAAGCACTTGCCTGGTACCCACAGATCTATTTATTAAGAAACCTAGAAGCCTCACATATTTAAATACAGTTTGAGAGATCCTTTTGGATCACTTATTTTGCTTGTTAATGGAATAGTTGTCAAGTCAGAAGATGTCACACTTCTACTGAATTAACATTCAAACAGTATACATAAAAATATTTTTTCTTGGAGGCAGGAAACACTGACAAAACTTTTGGTGAGTCCACAGACTCACCAACATCTTATCCATGTTTAAAAGCAACACAACATTATGTATTTGACCACAGAAGTAAATGAATCGCTTCCAGTTTCTCACCTCAGATTTTTCCAGTGCAAAAACAGGTACCTGACAATGCAGATAAAGGCAGAGTAATTGCCAAGAGATTATTAAATGTAATCAATTGCATGACTCAATGACCAGACAAGATTAGCATTTATTTTTTAAGCTGACACAGAAAAATTTTTAGCTTTTTTTTTCTTGCCTTCTTATTTTTGTCCCGAGTATTCCTTTTTTTTTCCCCCTTATTATAAATGAAAAAATGTTCCTCTTACCTGGTAGCAAAGTAATGTCCAAGAAAAAACTCCTTCTAGTGGCCATCTGACCTTGGTTAGTTACTGCTCAAAAGTTCTATTCTCATTTTTTCTACCAGCTGCTTGTGACTAATGGCTTATCTATATGACTCAGTTTATCCATTTGCAAAATTGATAAGAAATACCTACTGTGCAACACTTGTGAAACTTAATCCTGTTTCGTATCATCCTCAGAAGTATGTTAATAAGTGGAAATTCAAATACTCTTTACTTACTTTTTTGAATGAAGGTTCTTTCAAATGCTTTTCTAACTTTTTTGAACTCGTAAGTGTTTTTCTGCTTCAGTGGGCCTGCAGGTTTTGGGAGGGTCCTAGATTATTATTTAATGATTTAAGTCTTTCATCAACTTTTATTTCTCATTATCTTTATTTGGCAAGACTGCCATTGCCTAGTCACCAGGAATTAAATGCCAGACCGGAAAACATCGTGAATTCACACTAATCAATTATGATTTGATCTGCTTTCCACAACTTTTACTTTGCAGGTAACAAACACGCATAGCTTTGTTCAGTCTGTTCCCACTTCTCTGTGAAGGACTAGAGATGGGGCTTGGTGAACATTAATCTTGCACTATCGTATGTTGAGCTGACTTTGAAAGATGCTTTTAAACATGCATGGGTGATGTAGTTGAAATTTGAACTTCAATATATTATTTTTACTGCAACTTTCTTTAATTCTGTAGAGATCTCAGACTAATGAGTCATGTAATAGATGACCAAGTACTTAAGCAGAATGTGAAATGATACAAGGTGGGGACATAAAATAAGATCTGTGACAAGCTGAACACATTTATTACACAAGAAGATATTGAAAATGAAGAACTAACTACACAAGATATTAATCATTGACTGAATTCCAATCCCTTAAACTTTACCAAGTAACAGATTTTAATTCTGGGGTGGGGAATTCTGTTTGGTGGGTTTGGGGATTTTTTTGATAAAAAGTATTTATGGCACATCTAGTTACCAACACTATCATTTAAACAATCTGGATTAGTATTTATAGTAAGGCACTAAGGGATAGCATCCTGATTTTAACTAGATGAGTCATTGAGTATTGGAGCAGTAAGAAGTACTAAAATGAATAGAAATACCTGGGAGTTGTTCTACTTAACACTGCAAAGCCAATGCCTGGCTCAAAGGCATTAAACACTTACCTAGCCTGCCCTTCTGAAATCAGTGGGGTTTAGACATGTAAATAGATTTGACTTTCCAAGCTTAATTGACAGAGGCAGTGAGAGGCTGAAACAATCAATCAAGTTACCACATTTTTGCTGAGCTACAGCATCTTCCAGTCAGTATACTAAGAAAAGTGTCTTAGATTAACATCTGATTTCAGTTACCTTGTATGTGACAGCCTCAGAGCATACACACAGGACAGCTGTGGTGGAAATGCAAACTAAGTAACTTTTGTGAAAACAGTAGGTCCTCCAATGATTGAACCCTAAGCATCAGGAGTGGTTTACTGCATTTGGAAGCCCAAGCACTAGATCCGAAGATGTAAGCATCTAAGGTCCTGCAGTGTCTGCTTTGTGACTCCTGAGTCCAGACCGGACTCCAGAACTAGAGGATAGATGCACACACTGTCTGTGCAAGCTGTGTGTACACTCAGTGCCTCAAGAAATTAAAAACTGCACACTGAGTACAGAGTACTTGAATGCAATGACCTCGCTACGGATGCAGTGACCTCAAAGTAAGCACCAGGGAAATGTAGAAGATTGGAGTAAGTTCTAAATCCCATGCTTAAAAATAGCTTATACACAGCTGTAGCAAAGAACCTTTTTTACTTGGACCCATGGCCATGAACTAGAAACACAAATGAAAGCTTAAATTAAAAATCGGTTCTGCAGCATAGTTTTATTCATTTTCCTTGAAATTACTTTACTAAGGAAATACTACTAAAAAACCCATGGTTTTGAAAGTGTGTTCGCCCCAGTAGCTTACATCCTGAAATAATCAGTCTTGTTGCTTACCATCTGCAGCAATACTTCCTAAAGTAAATAAAGCTGCAAGAACAACTGCTCAGATTAAACCTTTACATTTGTCAAATGACAGTAGCCCATTTAGGGCCTGCTCAGCTAAAAGATTCCTGTTACCTTCAGTAGGATGCAGACCAAATTCCTAATGTAGCCTTCTGTGAAAACAAGACCCCCTTGTCGTAGATCAATACTATTTATCCAGCAATCTTTGCTATTCTATAAATTCCTAAGACCTTTTCAATACTTCCATACAATTCAAAGAGGAAAGTAGAATGGGGTGAGATGTTTCAGTAGCTATATATTAAGTAAGAAGTAGACAAACTAAGGTGATTTGCAGCCTTGAATCACTGTCATGTATACATTATAGAACTAGCCACTTTTGCCTGAGCAAAATTTATTCCTTATTTTTCTGTTCTGTAGTCTTAGCTACTTATGATTTCAGAAATCTGGGAATCTTGTAGAGCATTTAAGATAAACTTTTTGGACAGCAAGTTTTCCTAATTGTCACCCAACCCTCATCTGAACGCATGAGTTACTCACTTTTCTGCTAACCATTGTCAGCGGTATGACCCCAGTCATCATGTCTCAAACTGGAAGCAGGACATTTTCCTACACAGTAGTTAAAAGTGCTGTTTGCTCCAACTCTACCGTTATGCATCTAAAGAGAACACTCAAGTGCAAGTACTGAAGTCGCATTCCAGCTGACAAAGAACTGCTGAATATTTTGCCGCTAGTACTGAGACTAACAAAGATGACAAAGATCACAAAGCAACAGACTGCAAATCACTTGAATCATATTTTGAGTGGTGTATTACAGTAACCTATAAATAACTAATTGCATAAAATTGCTTTAGTAGTTTCTAGATGGCAGCTTTAATTAAAAGCACCGGAGACATTTAGAAGTTTAGAAATGGATGGCATGTAATTTGCCCTTTTACCAACCATAAAATGGTAATTAACCAATTTGATTCACTTCTTCCTATTAAAAGTTTTATGAGAATCGCAAGTTCCTTCTAAATACAGTTTTTCTTCAGCAGAAGGTGGCACTCTCTTTTATTAGTCCTGACCAGTAGATTTAGATGTTCTTTTACAAATTCTTCAGAAGTTTAATTAGAAGTTTTCAATGTAAAATGCTCATTTGCAAAGTTTTTGGCTAAGCAAAAAGTGTGAAGTAGAATTTCCAGACGTGGGCAACATACAGCTCTAGCTGCTGTTTATTGATGTGTTCAAAGAGGATTTGTTCCCAAAAAGAGTCTCTTGGAACACAAACGCGGGCTGTGATGTGGGAGGGAAAAGAAAAGAAAATATTTTAACGGGGAATTTATTCTATTACTTCTAATCTGTATTTTTAGCACTGTAAGCTTAGCTCCGTTAATGTTGAAATGCCAAAATTTCTAGACTGAAAGATCATATAATAATCATGTGTATTTTGAACTTATACCTGTGACAACTACACACAAAAGTGATCAGTTTGCTTTCAAAATGTTACTTGCATTTGTAATCGTGTACGTATGTGCACTACAGCAGATCCGTCAAGGGAAATAACCCTTTAACCAAAATCACTCCTGAGAGCATGTAACAGGAGAGGTTACAGTCAGCCTCCTGTGTTTATCATGGTTGCACTCAGCCCATCTATTAAGTAGATTATTTTGTGCAGAAAATGGTTGTAAAGAGCAAAACTTTTTCTGCAGTCTTTCTAGTGATGATACTCAGTAGCCGTATGCGATTGCACTAGCAGCAGTTCATTTTTAATGTTAGTTAACAGAATTTAAATGGTACTAAAAGACCTCTAAGTGTTATAAATATTGTTTCAAGATGTCTGTGCATAAATCTGCTGGAGGTAGTTGTTCATAACAGCTACTCCCTTACATTCAGGTACAAAATCTGGTCCTATGTAAGACAGACCCAGTGATTAAACATGATTAAAACCAGTCCTTCAGTACAAGCACATTACTCAGAAAAAACACATTGTACTCAGCCCTGAGTCAAAGAACAAGACTAAATCCTTGCACAGGTTTATTTCATCCTTACTCAGACATCAGTGATTAATGAAGAATCTCATATCCAAGCGAGGCAAGTCTGTCACCTGTGTCACTTTTGTGCCCAAAGACAGCAGCAGTTGGGCATAGTTTAGTGCTACAGTTCTGTAAAAGAACAGAATGAGCCTAATACAAACTACATTCTCTGTACAAAGAAAAGATACCTAAAAATGACATTTTTTTTTACTCACTTACGGAGCGAGCAGTGTTCCTACTTGCACTCAGTGCAATTCATTACACTCAGCATGTGCATGTTTCCTCAGAGTTCCTCGGTGATTAAAGCACAGTTGAAGTGTTGTGTGTGATTTGATTCTGCATTACACTGTACGTCAGAAAAGGATTAAAAATAAGCTCTCAGAGTACAGATTAGGTGAAGCATCATGCAAGATGTGACAGGAGCATTAATGAGTCCAACTCTAATAATGAATAAATTAGGACAGTTTAGCCACAAATCTGTATTTTGTTTTCCAGTGGATGTCTTATATAGGGTATTTGTCAACAAGACTTAAATGCATAAATAATTTTTTCAAATGGGTAAAGTCATGTTGGTTTAGTGTACAGAGTAAGCACTGGAAGCAGTAGTTCACTGTTGAATGTATATGCACTGGTACTTGAAGAAACTGGCTTATTAGGAAGTACCAGGAATTTATTATCTGTAGTAGGAATACTGAAGCCATGGGCTTGTTTATGCGATCACACTGGCATATGTAGTTCCTCTGCAGACAGATTGCCTTTCTGCAGTGGCTGGAGAGCAAAATGTACACTATTAACGTTAAAGGATCTTTGGTTTTCTTACATACTCGGTGTTTGAAATCCATTCAGCAACACAGCTGAGTAGCTTTATTTCATTGCAGCATAATTTTTGATTTTTATATAATGGGTGGTTTGGAGCCAACACAGCCATCTGTTCACAGGGAAATTGCGTAAAACAGAAGATGCACTTGCCCTAGCGATAGATCCTGGCCTTGTGTTATCCATGGCATGGATCCGATCCAGGGCTGCGCTGCCCAGGTGAGAAGCATAGCTTCTTGCTTAACCATGCAGCACCAGCCCTCCGCCAAGGCAGACTAAGACACAGCACATGCGCTGTAGTTCCCACCCACATCAGGTTTCTCATTTGAGCCCGAGAACCACACTGGAAAGCAATTAAAATCCCATCAAATACTGCTCCACAATGCAGTATCAGTAAGGTTAAAAACACCCCCAACGATCATAGTTGCATGCACACCACTGCAGTCACATACGGTGGTCCTTGCGCCTCACATCTTCCCTGCCACAGCAGTCCAGCATGGCTTTTCCTTCTCAAAAGGAGTCTTGAAAAGACTCTCAAGTTAGTAGTAGGAGGCTGGGACTGAAGACACTTTTGTCTCCATCCTTCACACATCCCTGAAAAAAAAAACCTAGAACAATTTCCCAGCAGCTTTTCCATTTACTAATAGCCCCTTAGCATGCTTCAGCTTTACAGCGTAAAGCTGGTCGGAGCAGGACAGAGCCCAGGCAGAAGGGGGGAACCCCCGAGCATCCCAGGAAGAACAGCAGGAGGTGCCTCAGAGCCCAGCATCTGCTCTGTGGCCCCAAACTGTGGTAGCAGAGTCAACACAGCCCTTCTCATTTTCTGAAGAGAAAATTTATCCGCATAACATCTGGAAAAACCTCATCAGGTTTTTATATTTCTTTATATGGTCATTAGTATTGTTTTCTGTATTGTTTATATGGTCATTAATAGCCAGACTAGACTTCTTTTTGCTTCAGTTGGGGTTTTAGGGTGGATGGTTTAGCAGCTCACTTGGATCAGAAGAGATTTTGCAGTTTCCTTTGCATATCTAGCCTTTGTTTCTGGAGGGGCAGACAGCCATCAGCTCCAGCCCTGAAGGCACCCCTAATTCTGGCCTTTCACGCGCACAGGTCTCTTCAGTGCGAAGTCTCTTTAGCGTGTATGAGGGACAGACAGAGGTGCCATCCCTTCCCAAAAACTGGAACACACAGGTCACCCCCCCAACACCAAAACAAACCTTTTTGCTTCTCAGATGCACTCTTTACCTCAGCTCACCTTCCAACCTCCAGCCTTTCAGATTCATAACTGGACTTCTCAGAAGCAGACAACAGCCATGAGCTTGCCAGTCATTCTGCAGTTTCCAAAAGCACCGTTAGTCTTTAGTTGAAGAGTAAAGATGCTCTGAGAGCACCAGTACCGAGGAGGCATGACCCGAGCTCTCGCACCAGCAAGGAGCCAGACCCTAAGATTGTCTGGTCTTCCTTTAGCCTTTTTATAACCTCCTAGATTTCCCCCCCTCCAGCTGACCCATCCAGCACCCCCCCAGGTGATTTCAATCCCCCAGGTGACATCTGTCCTGGAGAATTGGACATTTCAGTGATCATCTATTTCGCATAACGAAGCGATGTAGCCTAAGCCTGTACCCTGCAGCACTTCAGCAGTCCATGGGCATTTTTTTCCTGGATGGAGAAGGTGGCAGGCTGGTGAATACCCCTCTTCTAACAGCAGTTCACAGCCAGATGAATACACTAAATTGACAATTTAAAGAATTAATTTCAACTGCTAACACTGTGCTGATAGATAGCCTGAAAGCTTGACGTGGTAGGAGCACTAGATGCTGAAGTTAACTGCTGTGGCCTTTGGATTGTTTTTGTGGAGATACCCTCAGACCTTTGCAAGGTGCCTTTGCAGCCTCGCTCAGTGCCTCCATCTCGGCCAGAGTAATGGATGGAAAGCCTCCGGTGGAGGAGGTGAGCCTGCTCCGGCAGAGGGGAGAACCTGCTGGCCACGATAAAAAAACTGGTGTGGGCATTATTCCTGCTTTCTGTTAGAAAAGAAGTGGTTGTGGGCAGTTTGTCTTGGGACGCTGCCACTGGGTGTTAACACCGTAAGAGGAGGCATATTACACTCAAATGCATATGTAACTCAAACTCAGTCCCCAGCTGTTTCCAGCTGCCAGGTACAGATTTACTTAGGTGCCTGGAGAGACTGCCTCCCCTTCTCCCAGCCCCATGGGAGATGCATGTTCCCCACCAGGGCCGCCTGGTCCTGCTCCTGCTTCCCCAGACTGCTTACTCTCCCTTGCCCCTGGCTACAACTGCTCCTATATATTAAAAGAAATTAAATTAAGTATAAGGAGATGGGGCTGGGAGGTGAGGGAATTCAGTTGGGGGGGAGGGGGTTCTTTTTTAATGGCGTGTGGAATTGCTGTGTGAAATCCTAAACTGGCATGCAGACAAGTGTTTTGTAAACTCAAGAGTACATGCAGACTCGGTTGTGCTAAATGCAGGGGACAAAAATCAAGAACCATATAAGCCACTGTCCAAACCATCTGTTCAAGTCCTCTGCCTTTCATTTCTGTGTAGCAGAACATAAATTCATTATTAAAATAGCTTGGCTGTGCACAGCAGCTGCTATAATTGCAAAGTTATGCAACTTTAAATGGGAAATTATGAAGTAGTTTAAAGCAAGAAATTGAGCGGTTTTGGTAGAAAGGATTTCACAAACCTAACATGAATAGAAGTGCTTTTCTAGCTATATATTCAACATTTCACAGGAAAAAAAAAATGTTTCTTACAGTTCATGCAATATGGAAAAGTCTAACAAAGTGAATGCAGGAAGAACTGGGGAGAAAGTGTTAGGCTGGGACAGACCAGGGCCAGGCATGAGTTGTGACACGGCTGTAACACACACTGCTGGGGGGAGATAGCAAGCCTTCTGCTCCTCAGTTTCCCCACTGAAATACAGAAGACCATGACCTTTCCTTCGCATCTCCTTCAGGGCCCATCTCTCCTGTGCAGTGCAGTGCAGTCCTGCTAGAGCTATTGCAGATCCAGAAGTGGGAGAACTGCACTAGCTCCTGCCGAAGCCCACTGTTGTCATGAGGCCGGTTCCAGTACATGACCATTGTCTTGGGCAAGACTGCCCTGCGAAACGTTCTGCAGCACAGATACTCCTTCTGCCTGCTAAGCAGAGCCTGCTTTGCACCATTTGTATGAATAGCCCATATCACGACAGAAGTCTCTCTCGCTTTCTGTGGGTGCTTCTTCCTTGCTCAGATGCTCCAATAATTCAGACAGTACAGTAATAGAAAAAAAATTGCCTCTGCATGAGAATTAAGAAAGTGAAAATGAAGAAGAATCAACTGTAAGATAAGTTTTTAGAAAAGCTAGTCTTGTCCCACTCTGTGATGGACATGAAGCAAAGTTCTTGGAGAGCCTGATTCTATGTGTGTAGAATTACATTACAAGCAAAGCCTCTGCTGTTTTGTTCTGTCTCTTACTCGTATCTTCCTTCTTCTTCTGTAAGTCAAAGCCAGTCTGATACATGGGTATGATCTTTCCATACACAATTTGCATAAACTTCAAATAAGAAATGGGTAGGGGAAAAAAAAGTCATACTTTTTTTAATTGGCAGATTTTCAGAGTCTAAGAAGAGTGGAAACATTTTAAGCTCATTCTTTTTAATCTAGATAATGTCAGTACTAACATTCTTTTTACCCTTTCCCTTCATCCAGGTATCACTGTAGATAAGCATGGATTTATTTACTTCGTTGACGGTACCATGATTCGGAAAATTGATGAGAATGGTGTGATCACAACAATAATAGGTTCGAACGGCCTCACATCAACCCAGCCATTGAGCTGTGACTCTGGAATGGACATCACTCAGGTAAGACACCTGGTTTTCATGTGTTGTCAATTTTCTACACATTGTGAAGAAAGATAACCTAGGTTCCTGTACCAGGATTATATATCAGAATATGCTGGATGAATCAGATAATTCTGGACTGCACAGTATGGAGTGGGTCTTCCATTCACATGATGATTTTAAGGTGTACCATATAAATGCAAAATTATACACTTTATTTTTTTTTCCAGGACATGTCATATGAATGTGTAGAGGGACTTATATAAAGAATACATAATGCTTTATAAGGTTGCTTGCTACTCTGAGATATATCTTCTAAGGAGTTTATCAGAAGTTTAGAGTGCTTTCCTGTAGTCCAGCATTCAGACTGATTTGCTTGAACTACTAAATGGAAAAAATACGTATTCTATTTACATCTAAGTCTGTTCTAAATCATGGAGGAGCATTACAGTAAGTAATTACACAACAGTGGTATTTTAGTGAAGCTACTGCATTTCTATACATTTCTGAAAGTGCTTTTCAGTTCTTGTTTCAAGAGCAGTGTAAAAGCAATTGGACTAAAGACACTTACCGCATGTCTGGTTTATGCTAAAAAAGATATATAAATAAACATGAAGAAACATAAATGGTACTCTTGACTAGTCAGTGAGCCACACGTACAGATAGCATAAGGAAGGGATTGGCCTTTGCCAATAAACATTTGAATTAGTCCGTTTCAAAATGGGGGAAAAGCTGTACTTGAAAAAATCCTGAGGCATTCAAGTAACATACTAAAGTTATATTATGGACTGTGTAAGCTAATAACCTGGATCCAGTTAATTTTGCATTTCATTTTCTCCCTGCCCTTTTCTCAGTCCTTCACAATTGGAAAATCACAGTTAAAATACACTGCATAACAATGATAAGAGCTTGTTCCTCATTTCTATGTAGACTTTGAGTAATAGCAGGTGACTATGATCTTCTGTTCGCATACGTGAAGCATGTGGGGTCAATGTTTTGGGTAGTTCTTATCGAATTTCCCAGGGACAAATGGTGGAATCTAATGCTGCTGTCACAGAAGCACTTGGGGTTTTTATTTTAGAGTCAAAACAGAAAAATGTGTCCTTGCTCGACTTCACCTGTGACCGCACTCCCAAGCACTGGCAAATGTGGGGAGGGGAACCTCAGCTTCCCTGTTCCCAGTTCTGGGATAGGCAGGCCTTTGTATTCTCTCTGGTCTACTAGGCACATAATTATTCCATGTAAAGGAGGACAGGGTCAGCTGGCTTAGTTGTGCTAAACCCAAGCTTAAACTAGGCTAGTAATTGTCTTAAGATCATATGGCTTCTGGGCGCCTTGGCTTCTGCTCTGGCAGCTCTTCTTGCGGGACAGCCAGTCCTGCAGATGAGCAGGAGCCCACCACAGCAGCAGTGCTCCCCGGCTGGAGGCACTGACTCTCCGCTCCATCGCTACGTACCAGCTGGCAGGAACGATGCTTCATGGAACTTAAAGCTGCCTGAAGCACGTCTGCTTGCTTCTTGGATACATATAACACCTGCCTGGGGCATCAATAACCAGATTAGAGATCTCTGAGGTGCAGGGAATAGTGCCAGGTGCAGCGTCTGCTCCCTGCCTTCTCCTTGTGCTCTGCATCTCCGGCTGTACAAATAATGGCTTTACCGGCCATATAATGTGCGGCTGTGTATTTATGTTCAAATTTTTGCTCAGTAACAAAATGTCTCACTAAATCCGAAATGGTGAGGTTTGGTGGTATTCAGTTCCTTTTAGAAAATGCAAATACCCTTTAGCAAATAAGTTGCAGCAGGGGGGTTGGCAAATGCAGAAAGAAAATGGTTTTATTTTTTACATTAAAATGAAATTAAAAAGGTAAACTTTTTGGTAGGTTGGCTACTTGCCAGAAACAGGTTTAGTTTACCTTGCTCTACAACATACTTCCAATGCCATGGAGAAAGGGCTTCTGCAAAACCGTAGATAAGAAAAAGCATGTCATGGAGCAAATTCTTCTTCATATTGCTCTCAGGACATCAGCATTCAGCTAGGGTAGGACGTTCTTTTCATAGAAGCAGAAATGAACTTTTTTTTTTTTTCCCCCCATGAACAATCCAGGTGCTTCCATGCTGCAGCACCTACAGGAAACTATTGCTGCACATTTCTCAAAATTTTGCAAATGTCTCAGCGTGCTGGGAAATCGAGATAAGTTCTTACCACATAGATTGAGGTAATCTTCAGATAAATTGTGAATGCGTGCCAGAAAAATATTCTAAACAGCATAATAAATGACGGCAGGTTAAAGTGTCCCTAAAAAGTGGCCAGTCTCATTTTCTAAGTCTAGGTATAGTAATACTTACTGTATCATTTTCTGTCACTGATGGGGGAAGTCACACTGACAATCTGCAGTACAGATGTACATGTAGCTTTTGGAAGCATTTTTGTTTGGAGGATTTAAGTGAATCTACTTATTGGAATTTTTCACAAAATCCATACTTTTGGGGTTTTTCACATACACAGTAAAACACAGACATGAAATAAATGCCGAGAATACATGTTCTGAAAAGTAACTGTATCAAATTTGCTCGATAGTCTTCCTAAATTGTTGCTGATACCCAGAAAACTCTATGAAATAATCACATCCCCTTGACATCAAGCATGTTAATCTGAAATTATATCAATGAAAATAAGGGAGTGATCTTTTCACTCAGTCAGAAACAATTGTATATCCTTGCAAGACTGCTGAGTTTATTCCAGAATGGCATAAACATAAATGAAAAATGGATTTGGCCCATCTCCACTTAAATTGTTTTTTGGCTAAATTACAAATGGCATTTACATCAAGAGAATGTGGGTTGCTCACAAATTGTGTGTTTAGAGGGACTTATGAAATAGGTTAATAAAATCAATTCTCAAAGCTAAATTTGTTCTGACAATAAAATCAACGACTTGCTCAAAATCAATATTTCCTGATTTACCAAAGTACAAAAATGTACTCTTGAAGTAACCACATAGAATAACTGCCCATTGCAAAAACTACTATAAATGACAAGCTTTCACTTTAGGGCATTCACTTTAACAAATGAGTTGATTATGAAAGGGTTTAATCATTTATTCCAATATCAGTTTTGATGGAAACACTTCTTATTAATCATTCTGTGTTTGTTATTCACCACCTTCTCATTCTTAAGCGTAGTATTCGGCATTCATAACAGGGGGAGGGAAGGACAGCTGGGGTTGAAAAGATTATGTGTTGTGGCAAATAAACCCACCAAGCTCTGACTAATTGCTTCGATCTCGTACTTCGCTGTGAGGATGTTAATCTGAATTTAGAAGGAAAAGGACATTCGGCTGAGGTGTTCATATGGTATGCCAGCATTCTCAGTACTGTTTCAGCGTGTACAGAACTTGGATGACTTTCCTTCTCAGCACAGATGATTTTAGTGTTCTTCAATTAGTTTAAAAGGAGTAAATCTAAAGAAAATGTCTCTTCAAAGCTAGGATTATGAAAATATATTTGTATATACTCAACACTCACCACTGGTGCCAGGATTTTAGCAGACACCTACATTAAAATCAGGTATTCCAGTATCTTTCATTCCAATAGCACTGGTCATATTTTTTGAAAATGCTACCTCTGAAACCCTGACTACTAGAACATGAACAAGCGCTAGATTTTAAAGGCAAAATATTTTTCAAGAATATCAAAAGGTGGGTTTGGTCTTCATTTGTTCTGTGATTTTTACTATTCACCTCACTAATCTACAGCACTCAGGATCTGAACGCCAGACTTTTCAAATGAGTGCCCCTGCTGCTCGGTCCTTGGCTTCTTCTAGGTCTGGCTCCCATTCTCCATTTCTTCTTTGGAAGCTGTTTTATTTTCAGTTAATTAAATGAATAATAAACCTGTGTTGAACCTTATACTTTTGCATCTGAGCTGGAGGCCCCATGGATTGAGCTAGCTGGTCTCCCAGCTGTACAGTCTACTGAATATCTCCTTCTGTCAAATTGAAGCCCACCTGAAGAGAACAGAATTACCTGCTACATCTCCTACCTTCCCCATACCCTTTGGATAGGAAGACTATTGTAGGTACTCTAAATCGGGGACATAAGCTTTGGCCTAAAATACTCCTACTGACTTCTCGAACCGCTGCACTGTTGACTGCTCTCCAAACTTGCACCAGCAGTGGGCTGGCTGGGGGGACCACCCCGCAGCAGGACCTGTGGCAAGGCCTCCTTGCCACAAGGCGCAACAGGAGCGCTGAGCAAGGAGACTGGGATGGAGAGTGAAAGAAGGAAGAGAGAGGGGATCATCGTTCTGTTTCACTGCCTGATGAATTTGAGCTTGATCCTGGTCTAGATCAGAGGCATCTCTAGGTTGCTCTTTTTCTCAAATGTGCACACTCTCGTAGCGTTTGCTGCATCCCTAAGGTATACAGAAATTTTTTAGCCTGGTTATTGATAGCAAATGAGAGCACATCATGTGGGTATGTCTGCCTGTCTGCCAGTATTCTTTTCCTCGCAGTAAATCAAAATCTTGGGCCAATTGCAAACAAATTTGTAGAGGAGCACCAGCCTTCACAGCAATTAAATTCCTACACGTTCCATAAAAATTATTAATCCGGTTGAAGGAGAGAGACCTAAAGTGCCCTTTCAAAAGGAAATGTTGCAGCATGAGCTTTCTTTTATTAAACTCCAGAGATTCCACTCAGGATTTAATAAATGCTCCATTCACAGGAAAAGCTTCATTTGGTGCCTGGATCTTATTAAACTCCCAAGTCAGTCAGCCATGAGACGGAAGTCCTTAGGAAACCAGACTTCATTAGATCCAGTGTTCATAGAAGTTATATTGACGTTGTGGGAGGTTTTGTGTGAAAGTAAAAACACTTCAGCTCAGCTTGAGCGATAAGCTTCGCTTCTCTTCTGCCTCCATTGCTGTGGTGAAAGCTGAGGAGAGAATTAGTAGATATTTCTACCATCTTGCAATTTCATCTTATATCTTTCCTCCCATGAGAAATATGTGGGCTGAGTTTCCACCACTCTGAACCTCAAGTCATTTATATCTGTGCGAGTGGTAGCAGTTAGTATTTGGGAACTGTTTAAACCAATCTCAAGCACAGTCCCTGCAAATATAGAGACCAAATATTTGCAAGGCAACAGAAAATGAATCCCAAGAGCTTTCTCTTAGCCTGTAACCATGGCCTTGTTCTTGTGCTGATGTCAGTCCCACTAGGCATGAGCCTGTGCCAAAGCAATAGCTCTGGCCTGATTGATGATGTTAATAACTGTCACTGCTGTGTTCCAAAATGAAAGGTCTGGTTTGAAGACTTTTTCTTGACATTTGCTCTTCATCAGCCTTTGTTCAGCAGTTCTCCACATGAGGGAACCATCTATATTGTGTTGCTTCACATAAACTTCAGTGACACTGCAAAATGTTTTGCTCCCTTATAAAAATGTGACAGTCCTACTTATGTAGGCAATTTGCTTGCATAGGCCAAATTAAAAGGCAGATTTCTAGAACAGGGTTTAAAGGCAACCCACACATGGCAAGAACGCCATGTCCTGGACAGCCTACTTGGAACGATGGAGGAGAGGGGAGAGAGCAGCAAGTAATGCTGTTGATGACCTACTTGAAATAGTGAAGTGAGAGACAGAATGCTGGAAAGCAGGAGTAAAGATGAGCAGAATTGCCTGAAAAATGTAGTGTATATATATCTCTCTCAAAAATGCAAACGCTGACATTGCTCCCACAGTCACAAGTGCTGCAGGCACTCCCCACCAGCATCTGCACAGGCACAATATGCTTCAGTAGCATTGTGGAAGCCTTTTGAGCAGAACAAAAAGCTCCCAGGACATGGTGACCTCAGTTGAAAGCAGCGATGAGGGTCTGCTCATCGGAGCAAGCGCAGCCTGAACAGAACTGCATACGTTTGGAGGCAGGAAAGGAAAATGTGAAAGACAAAAAGATGATCTGATGAATGGGTGAGGAACAGGGGGAGCGAGCTGCCAGTATAAAAACCAAAGCGATTCTAGGCTGAAGTACTTTTAAGCCAGGTTGAGAGTAGGAAATCACAAAGCAACTGCAGCATTACATGGAGCCAGTTAATTAATTACTGTTGTAGGTCGGAGGAAGACACACTATCCTTTTAGGTGTTTCTCCACATACCCGACAGTATATACTGCATTCTTGTAAAAGCAGAAAGCGCAAAACACTTTTTCATTGGCTTTTTTTCACACTAGATGCGTGATACTCTAATTTTTTAGAGAGCTGCATGCCATCAAAAAGCAACTTTATGTTTTCACTGTAGGAAAGTATTGCATAACTACCCCTGCTGTCAATTTACTTAGTCCTCTACCTGCGTGAGGCTTTTGATACACTGTTCTAGTTACGTGTAATTGAGGTGTCATAAATATTCCAGATCTCTGAACTGTGGTTTTCAGTGCTTTGCAGATACATGTTGTATGTGCATTTGTGAAGCCGCTGAAGAAAAAGCTCACGAAGCAGAGATGACAATTTATGGGCCCTTTAATTTTTATTTGTGGTCTTCCCTTACAGGAGATTTTCAGAGCTTAGTTTCGTGTCCTTTCTTCTCTGGCTTTGCTGGAGTACCAGAGAAGCTAACTAGAGTGGAAGTCGTGGCCCCAGTGAAATCAGCAACTGGTTTGCCACTGACTTCAGTGGAACCAGGGCTTCTCGCTGGGTGCTTTCCCAAGCTTAACCGAGAGGGTAGTGAGTGGCGAGCGTCTAGCAAGGAGCAGCTGTGTCCTAAGAGAATGTATGTGTTTCTGAAAAATAGACCAAAGAGGTAATGGACAGAGCCTTTACTGAGGCATTTTCAAATCTTTTCAAAAATGAGCCCCTCCCTCCCCCCCCAATCAATTAAGTCTTTGGAAACCATAAGCCTATACAAAATAATTCCAGCCATAATAGCATATGCAGGAACAAGCAGTCACTAGTATCCATACTTTGAAGCAAAGCCAAGCTGAAAGCCTTTTTAAAAAAGGATCTTCAGGTAGAAGGTAAAATAATCTTTTCCCAGGGGTGGAGGAGAGGTTAAGTAGCCTCTCTTTAACAGGAACTGAGAGAAAAGAGGCTCATAGGATTAGGATCTCAGGTGGAAAAAACTCTGTGAGAGCTCATGAATCAAACTTGTAGGTGTATAATGTGATTTTTAGAATATCAAACAGAAAGCAGGATGGTTTCATCACAGCTAATTTATATTCCAATCAAATTATTCTATCACTGAATTTGAAATATTAGTCATAGAAGCGAGATAGCATGCAATGAAGTCACACTGCAGTTTCTTCCTTAAAGCCCAAGTGCTCTTTTTATATTGGTCACCTGCAAAACAGCAATTTATTTCAATTATCTGCCATAAATAATGCATTACTACTGAGTAGAAGACTATGTACATTTTAATCAACTCTTCCAGCAATTGTATCCTTTTCTTTGAACGTCAAGGCAGAGAGTGTTAGACACTTGATGGTGGAGTAAAGGAGACCTGACAGACCTCTGCTCATTACTTTTCTCTTACTTTTTGCTATACAGAGCCAGATTTAAATTGGTTTTTTAATCATTTGTTTCTAATGAGCAATTGCAAGNGTTTCTGGAGTCCAAGCCCCAAGAAAGTCTGCTGAGACGGGAGTGTAGATGTTGATGGGAGCATGCAGAGGCAGGCCGAGGAGACAATGCCCCTCTTTTCTTTTAATCCGGTTGTTCATCCACATCCACTAATAGCAAGGCCTGCCTGTGATTTAAGAAATTATCTGCTTTGATGGAGGCAACTCCTACATTAGCTGTAGTTGGGTTTTTTTGACATTGTCGGGGCTGGTACTGTGCATACGTCACTCTCCTCCTCTCAGCAGCCGACCCTTCACACGTCTGTGGGTTAAAGGACCTCCCACAGATGCAACAGATTTCATGTGTTATAAAGTGAGTAACAATAATAATCGAGCTTTACGCGGAGCTATCTTTACTGCCTCTATCCCAAGCCTTTTGTATTGCCCAGTATATTCTGATTTAGGCGTTTGGAAGTGTTGCACAGCATTAGGGGGAGGGAGACCAAATGGGCTGGCACGAGTCTGGAGTTTCAGTACAGGGCGGGTTTGAGGCCAGCAGTCACCAGAGGTGGTGGTGTCCTTCCTGCAGAGATGTCACACACCGCTGGGATGGAAATCGTTGCATTGACTAGGCCAGAGGAAGATTGTTCTACATCTTAAAGGAGTGAGGACTGGTCTTTGGACTCCCGGTCTGTCTTCACGACAGCACAGATTGGGAGAAAGTGTACCGAAATAAAAGCATAAAACTGGTGTAAGTGAAAAAAAGCAATACAGGCATTTAATTCTATTGTCAGCTCATTGAAATTTTACGTAGCTTCTGCATTTGAAAGCTGTAAAAGGAAGTGTGGGCACGGCTGTGTGACTGAAAGCATTGCACTGCAATAACTGGTGGAAGCGGGGGGTCAAAAAAGCCAGCACAGCGGTACTTCTGGCCTGCAGATTGCCCCAGGTGCTAAGGGGAACCTGAAAGTCTGCAGATCCTGTCAAAACAACACTGTAATAATAACAGCTTACAAAGAGAAGGACTCTGAAGCATGTCAGCACAAGGGAACTCTAGAGAGTGTTGTTCCCTTGCTGCCTGGGTGCTTTTCAGGTCTCAAAGCTGGTTATAAACAAAGACTGAAAAGGTTTTAGCACCAAGAAGTGTTGCTTTGGAGGTATGGGTGATATCTCCAGTACTATTACTAGGATGGAGTTATGCTTACAAGCTGCTGAAGTCAAACAAAAGTAAGCTGTGACAACCACAGAAAGTAACATGGCAGGAGCTGCAGCCTGGGCAATGACAGCTAAGAATGCCTGATTTCCTCTCTCATGATACCGTGTTTGCTTCAGCATCTTTTCTACCCTTGTTTCTGCCAAGGCAAAAAAAAAAAAAAAAAAATGAAAAGACACTGTGTCAGTGGAAGGAAAAAAAATGCAAATGTCAAGACAGAAATTGGTTGTATCCATTTGTAGCGTGCCATAGAGAGGTTACATTTATAGCTGTGCTTTATGAAGTTTAGGCCACAGAGAGAGAGGCAAGCAGAATGATAGAGCACCATTTTATGCAGTATGTTACTCTGACAATAACATGCGCATTTACAAACAAATTAGCTAAAAATGTCTGAAGGACATTCAGCTTTTACAAACTAGGCCTCATCTCCTGCTGATAGATTCCTTTGGGATGGCTATGGCATGCAAAATGATACACTGCCTTGGAGAATAAATTTATGAAGTTTAGCAATGTAGGTCACATTGCAGGAAAATCATAAATGTCTGAACATCACTCAATAGCCATTCAATCAACTGCTCAAAGCAAAATGGGAAACTGAACAGCGTGTAGCTGTCTCTGGTGAGAACTAGGGAAAGTCATGATATGATGTAAAACCCTTTAGGTCCTCCATCCATATGTATTTCTTTCTTCTTCTATTTTTCTTGCCAGTTCAGAGTTATATTTCTGTGTCCGTATCAATAGTGACAAGAAAACCAACGTGTTTTTTGCTGTCACTACCATGAACTAAGTGTGTTGGGTGGCTTATGAAAGGTATGCCAAAAATTTGGGGAAGCAGGAGAGGTCAAATAGTTGAGACTTGGTATAAGTAGCCTAGTCATAAGGAAACAAGTTCATTGTGAAATGATTTTTGTATGCTGCCATCCAGAAGAATTTATAATTTATGCTATTTGCTTCAGTCTTTTTGGATTTGGTCTGAAGGAATAAAGAAAAGATGACATTTTAAAAGAATGTTTCTAGTTCTAGCACTGTCTAGAGAGTCCTGTTGCTTTCTAGATCTAGAAATTGCTGAGAGCCTGAGATCCAGAGAATTAGAACTTTGCGAGAGATGTCAAGAGTCTTTCTGAAGACATCTGGCACCTTTGTAGGTCTAGGGCCTTTCTAGATCTAGAGCTGGGGGGGGCAGGTATCCATAGCTTCTGGAGCATGGCTAGAGACTCAGCAGATCTTTTTCATGGGATGGTTTGGAAGTCTTTTAGAGCTTTTTCTCAGAGCCTACCTAGCATTTCTGCAGCCCTTTCTAGCTCAGCAGGCTTTTCCAGATCCAGCGCCCTTATGGGCCCCTTCTGAATATAGAATTTTCCAGGGACACCTTCTAGGGACTCCTGCACATCCCTGCCCCCCACCCCTTTTTTTTGGTTGTTGTTTTGCAAGAGGCTTTGTAGAACTTTCCTAAGCCCTTCTAAGTCTGGAGCCTTTCTATACCTTTTTAGGTCTAGAGCTCAGCTACTGCAAATCAAAACCTTTATTTAGCTGTCTGATTAGGAACCTGTTGGAAACCTGATTTCAGGTGCACTTTTAAAATCTTTGTCTAGAGCCTTTTTGGAAGGCAAGAAAACCGAGTGCCTCTCCTTTTCGATCCAGGTTGTAACCATCCCAGGCTTGAGATACATTATTTAGTTGAGGGCTATTTCTTGAATTTTGCTTGAAAAAAA
>VZTL01007538.1:0-43187 GCA_013400535.1 Scopus umbretta
AAATATTTCTGCCATTACTGCTGACTTTATTCACAGCAAATTTGATTGACCAATATTTATCAGCCACTAATAAAGCTGTTTTAATCTGCACAGAATACATATCAAATTGCAGGCTGGCAGAAAAAAAAGACAACACTAATTTGTAAGGAAAGTAGCAGTTTAAATCATTAAACAAAAGAATAACTGTCCACTCTCAGAAAATCTTTACAGCTGAATTGACATTACTGAAGGGCAAGCCACCCAGGTTAGGGCAAGCCACCCAGGTTAGGCGTGTGTCCAATAATAATGGCGTCTGTTCCTAAGGCACAGGCAGAATTATCAATAGAGGTTGATACCAGTTCAGTTTATCTTATATGACAGCAGTGCACTGCAATTCTTTTTTTTTTTTTCAAACAGGAGTTTATAGACATTCCTGTATCTAGGGAAATGTCACTCAGAAAATATTAGCTGCAAGTGTCTTTAAAAACAGCAAAAATCTGTTACCAGGATTATAGAAAAACAGGTGCTTGCATATTCATTAGCTTCAGTACAGTTTTTAGAAATGTCATTTTGAAATGTCTTTATTTTAAATTCTGCCAGAACCTCACAAATCTGCCTTCCATCAGCTGGATGAAAAATTGGCACTATTTTTCCTTTCTCAGGATATATTAAACATTTGAGTCTGTGTTGCTGAGATCCAAGGTTCTTCCAAGCTATGAGCTGAAGCACCCCAGACACTCTGGGATGTTACCCACAAATGACTTTTCTCTTTGGAGCAGTGAGGAGCCAGGCTGCCACCCCTGCGGAGGATGCTGCTGGCAGCCACTGCTTGACGGCCGCTGGCTCCTGAACTGCTTTCCTCCATCACTCTGTGAGAGCCACAGCTGCCACCTTTCTTGGAACGCCACTTTGAGTGGTACACAGGCACAGGACCTGTGTTAACGGTCGAGCGTGCCAATTAATCTGGCTGGGGGACAAGGGGAGTATCTGCTGCTGCAATTATATGAGTAGGTTTTGGTTTGTGCATTTGTGAAGGAAGGTTGCAGGCACTCAGGTCTGGCTGGTTAGTCTCCAGTGACATTCTGGAATGGAACTGTGTACTCGTGCAAGCTGCAAAGGAAAGCAGAAAGCTACTGCAGGTTACCACCTCATAGAGACTGCCATGCATAAGTGCTGTCAGAGTTTATATTTCAACTTTTAAACATGTAGGATGAGGTTTTCAAGAAAGCTCTGGCTCTATTTACAGGGAAAACTCCGAGGAGAGGTCAAGACCAACCAAATTCTTGGAGCCACAACAGCAACCAACAACTTTAAGAGTTTGGTTTTAAGTGCCAACATTTCTCTCAAATTTATATCTCACATTTCCTAAGCATATAGGGTCCCCTGAACATCTGAAAGCTTTTGGAAACCTGTCTTGAGCTTTTCTGCTGCTCTCCATTCTGTGCACTATTTGGTCAAGTCTGTGTTACTTATTTTGCTTAAGAATAAACCATGCAAAATGAAAAACACTAACACAGATTATAGGCAAAATAAATATTTTATTGGTTTAATATACACCTTTTTTTTTAAGAAATCAGCCCTTGTGTGTCTTCCTAACAAAATTTAAAATCCTATGAACTTTTTCATATAATATTGTTATATTTGAAACTATTTTTGATTAGAGACCTTGACATGGTGTAAAGAGTTTTAGTAGATGGAAATCGCAAAGGAGTGAAGAGATTCCAAGCACAGCAAAATGGGACATTACATATCCACTAAATGTCTATTTGACCACATAAAAGCTCCAATGACTTCCAATTTGCTCCACTGGAACAAATGTACATTCACCAGGCTAAATGAAAATATACTCAGTGAGGGATGGAGAAGGAAAAGAGATTTTTTCCATTTTCCCCATAATACAAGCAAGGTCGTTCACCCATTCCAAGTTGCACCTCCTAATTTCTTTCAGAAGATCAGTACTTTTATTGCAATTTGGTTAATACAAAGCAGAAGAGAACTCCTATCGGTATGACTGAGAGCAGTCAACACAAAGACAAAAAACAGTGCTTAAAATAAGGCACTTTTCTATAGGGCAAACAGTGAGGAAGCAAATAAAATTAGTTAAAAGTTGTCTTCTACACAAAGATAAGGCTTTCAGTGTCAGAACTTTAAGTAGTTTTAAGTAACCTCATGTCATTCTACCACTCTGCTAATAGTAACCGCCTCAAGAATTAACAGCAATTTTTACATCAGGATTTTTTCCTTCTTTTGAAGTGGCACTAAGTAACAGCAGTGGAAACCATTACTGGTTGTTTCAAGCTCTTAAGTGGATCAGTTATTGCACAATAAATACCTCATAGAGGTCAGTGTTTTGGGGGGTTTTTTTGTTATGTTTTTTTTTTCTTTTTTTTTTAAAAAAAGCTAGGCTGAACGCGTGTGTGTTATTTATAAATTGGTTACGTCTGGAAATCTTCAAGTTTCATGATGCATTGTTAAACAAAGAAATTAGCTACATAAAAATTTACAAAAGGGACATACAAATAAATACAAAACCTTTCAGAGAGCCACAGTTTTGTTGATGCTTTAAGGAAAGTAATGAACTAGTTAAAGTGTCTAAGTCTTTATAGATGAACTCAAGGAAAGGTACACATCATAGAACCAAGCGTTGAATACAGTAGCCTATCTCAGCAGCTTTAACATCTCCTGAAGCAAAAATCACTTGACACTTTCACCAGCATACGCCGCTCAAAGCAGAATCCCACAGCATTTTGGACTACATCCAACCTTACAGAAAACAAAAAGCAAGACAAATATTTAAATTAGATTTTCAGAGGTCTGCTTAAGTATGTATTTTGATAATATTCAGATCTAAGGCAGGCAAAGTACAGAAATCCTTTCGCATGATGCATTCACATGTGAAGTCATCACGGAGCATACCAAAAGCAAAAAACAAGGACCACTGAATGAAAGCTGACAACAGAATTGGCCAAACTATAAATCAGCTGTAAAAACCATAAAAAGCTATCCAGGATTTTTAGTATCCTTTGTATTTGATGAGTTTCCACTTTGATCACTTGTGTTTCATGGGGAAAATGCAAACAAAGCAAGATTTAAGTTAACAATGATATTTCGTATGACCGAAAAAAAAAATCTGCTTCTGGCAGTTTGCCAAAGCTTACCTGTAGTACCCGTTTCATGGCTGTGTATCTTGTTTTGCAGTTGCAGATCTGCTTTGGGGTGATACAGCTGCTAACAATCCACTTACTATTTCTCGTCTTATTTCACCAACAATAGATTCTTTGATCTGAAAGGGATTAGCCAAAGTTTTAAGTTCAGTAAGTATATAACCAGTGGATAAAACTAAATGATATTGCAGATATGTTTGACATTATTGACATATGAAAATGTGTAATACCAAAAAGTCAACTTCCAAAAAAAAGCAAATGGAAAAATACAGGAGGATTTCTCTTGGAAAAATAACTGTAAGTAATTTTAAACTTCTCGCAAATTGTATAAATGCAAACTAAAGTAGTTTTATTTTTCCATATGGTAAACATATCTGTGTTTTACACTTAGGATTACTGGTTTTACGTTAAGAAAAAATACATTTAAACTATGCTAAAGTTCTGAAAATGGCATTTCAGGACATACATATCAAAAGCGCCCCAAATGCACTGCTTTTTGACATTACTTGTTATCTCTTGAAAAGGAAGGCAGGACTGATCTGCCTCACAAATGGATTGTGCAGTAGGAAAGGTCCAAGTCTACGAACATGAGCTGCTGTTTTCATGCAAATCAAACAGAGACAACTCCTAATTACATACTTTCAGCAGCAAAGACAAACAGAGAACTTCAGGCGTTGCTCACATCATCAGTTGGCCCCTGTGTATGATCTATGGCAGCAAAGACTATTTTTCACAGGATTGTGACAAAGCATTTACCCATTAAGTTTTATATAAAACAAACCCAGGAGTTACTACTAGCAGGCACCTGAGGGTGGCTGAGGCTAGAACAGAGAAAGAACAGAGCATTGATGGCTACAGTAAAGGAAAAGGAGAAAAGGAGGCAAACCCCAGTTCTACAACAGCATATTATGCCAGAAAGGAGCAGGGCATGACAAAGAAAAACAATACAGACTGCTCGAAAGTACGAGAAGTCTTTGGCACCAACTCATTTTTTGGATGGTCTTCACTTGGCAGAGCACTAACAAGTCAGATGCGGTTCCAAGGACATGGGAGGATGACGACGGTGAGAGTGCAGGGGTGTAACAGCCAGAGCCCAGCTGCCAGGGTCACTCACAGAGGCACTCATCAGCCCAGTTAAGCAATACAGTTTTCTTTTTCTTATGAAAAGGGCAAATAATTTCCTGGCACGAATAACTGATCTTAGACTAAAGAAAATGCTGTTCATAGTGTAATTTCAAAGTAGCTTTTAAGTGCCTGAGTAGCGGTAATGAACGTGAGACTCAATGCCAGAAAAAAAGCCCAAACTTCTAATCCTGGTTTTGCCAGAAACAAATCCCTTCATGTTCTGATGTCCCACCAATACCGCAGGAATAATATTTACTCAAACCCAGCCTTCCCAACGGCCTTGCCATGTTTGCATAGCCCTCTCATCATCTCGATGATCATCTTGCAATTATTCTTTTAAGTCTCCCCTTTACCTGGTGCGTCAAAAGGATTAAGCAACAACGTCAGAAGGGTGGCAGCAGCATTAGCAACAGGTTATTTATCCCTTGTTCTTACTGGCAAGCAATACAATCCTTAAACCATTAGCAGCAAAGCTCCTTGTTTCATTACTACTCTGCATCAAGCAGAAATTCAGAGACTATAATATTATTGGGAAACAGGTTTCCAGCTGGGTTGTTTGCTAATTAACTGACAAAAGAAAAGCCAGCATGTAATAGGACCTGGCTTACTGACGGCTGCAAGTCCTGAGGATGTCTATGCCGATGCACACACAGACGTACAAAGCTTTAGGACTGCTGTCAATGCAGTAAGGGGTTCGGGATTTAGAAACGCTGGCACGGGGAAACAGCACCCCGGCTGTCCAGCAGGCCACTGTCATAAGAGACCCCTGCGCTGCTCCCTCTGCTTGCCTTCTCCAGTATCACATGGGGTGGGTCTGCGAGTACACTACAAAACAGTCATTCTGTGCCCTTCCCTCACTGGATAGACAAAAATAAACCTCACTTTCCAAAGAAAACTGATAAAAGCTTCCCAAATTAGCAAGTAAATAGCCTACTATGACAGGCAGTCTTGTGGCGAGGCAGAGACTGGAAAGGAAGCAGCTCCTGTTCTATTCTCAGCTCTTCCAACAACTTCTGGCTTGTGGTCGTGGATCACTTGAGCTCTCTGCCTCTCACCTTCCTGCACATATGACAACAAGGTCACCCTCCACTGCTTCCTCCCTCCTTTCCAGATTCATCAAGGTCATTCCTGTGTGGTGAGCACAGCATGGGTTCTCACAGTAACTCAGTTGCATGCATGTGTCATGACAATTGACAATGTTTGCCTTTTTCATTACAAAAGACTTTGGGCAAGGTGCACCTTCCATTTTCTCTGCAGAGGGTACAGCCTGCTGCCAAGGCTTCCTCCATACAAAAGACAGATGCGGTCAATGAATGCTCCACTGGTATTTTTAGCAGCTGAATGAAAGATTGATCATTTGAAAGAGGAGAGAACCCACTCATTTATTATCATACTATGTTGATATAACACTAATAATCAATATTGCATTAATAACACAGTACCACATTCATAGATGGTTTTACTACAGTAAACCAGTGATCTTTCTCTCTATAAAATAATTACCATTACTGTAATACTATGTTGCTGCTAAATAATCAGCTGACTGAGAGTGAAATGTGCCACAGTGACCATTTTGGAGACGGGTGTTTTTCACCTACTGATGGAAAATGGGCATGAGGCTTTCACAGTCCTCATACTCCTGATCTAAGGTACGTTTTCCATAATTAGAAGAATTATTTTCTACTCTATTTTCTTCTTGTGCTACTTCTTTATGGCAGCAGCTGGTGAGTTTTTATGCTCAAGATAGTAAGATGAAGAACCCAATGCCTGTGCAAGGGAAGTACAAACAACAAACAGACATTTTTGATCGATGCTGAGCTAACATGGATTTGAATGGAAAATGTAAAAGGGAAGATTGTCTATCCAACCATCTCTCTGTCCCATAAAGATCCATTTACAGCCTCTTAGAACAGGTGTTAACAGGAAAATCATACATTTCTTTAACGTATAACTTCATTAAATGTCATTTACAATGGAGAACTGTTAGAAAAAACAAAACTTGCCTTGCTCTTAAGCAGAAAGCTTTTTAAACTACCCACATCTTCTAAACTGCAGAAGAGCAGAATGAGATGGCCTGGTGGCACTCCTAGTGACACTGTGACCTACAAGTCAAGCACTAAGTGCTTCATGTGATACTCCAGTGGAGGTCATGCTGTATTTCCATCAAAACAAGAGGGCCACTGTTTGGCTTTTTAGCATTTCACATTGTTGATTGCTTTTCCATGTGAGTTAGTCCATTAACACTAAAAGTTAACACCATGGGTTTTTTTCAATGCCAGCAAATAGTTACAGGTCAAAGCTCACATGCATTACAACCCACCCAGGCATTTTCTGAAACACTGCTTGACTTTTCTTTCCCCAGCACGAGGTCACACAGCTCAGAGAATGGGAGGAATAAGCAAGGGTTTAGCATTTGTGACTGCATACATCAGGAATGCATCCTACCAGATTTCTTTCTTTTGACAATGAAAGTGGAATTCCTTTGCTAACAACAGGGCTACTTAAGGAAGACACATTTGAATTTATGCTCTGATTTAGCTCTTATGAAATACAAAAGATTTTCCTAACCAGTACTTAAATAGCATATACTGGCTCTGCAAAAACTACCAGGTGCTTCAAGCCAAAGCATCTTCACTCTGACCTGCAAAACTTCTCATGTTGAGAATCAGAGCTGATCTGAAACAGGCCACCAATGAAGTTAAACTGAGGGACAATCTCTCTGTGTGCTCAAACATTTACGAAGTGACTCAAGCTCAGTTATTTGCTGACTACTCATCTTTGAATAGTAGCCTCTCAGTTCAGTGCGGATTCTTTCAGCATGACAATGTCCTCAGTGCCACACAACCCAAAGAACAATCTCTGTGCAAAGAGTACACATCTTTATTTGCTATCAATTAATGAAGTTAAAGAGGAACTTTCACACAGGCTAACCTCAGAGAAAATATTGACTGAAATAACGCTGTACTTTGACTCCAGCTCCCTTTGTTGTCTCTGCTGCTTTTACAGTACATCTGAATTACAGCTCTCTCCTTCCTCTCTCAGCTTCTCCTTTAGCAAAGCCCCACCATGACACCACTCCTCTGACACACAGACTTTTACAGAAGGGCTTCACTTCTGAATTGGCAGCAAAGTACAAGGTGTGATAAATTACTCATGTGCAAGTCTTCTCTGACCATTAGGCAAGGAATCCCTTTAAAAAGGCATAAAAGGAAAAAAATGGACTAAAAAGAGAGAGAATTTGGGATGTCTGGGAGTATTTTATGACAGCTCCAAAACAAAGACTTTCCCAAGATTCCTTCCAACTTCACTCTAGCTACTTTAGAGAAGATGGCAGCAAGAGGGTGATGGGGGGCAGGGGGGAAGCATTAAAAAATTGAATGCTTGCCCCCCCTACCTCATTCATTCCTTTGCTTTCAAAGTAGAGGTGTAAAGTTGTAGCATCACAAGCTACACTCTGAAGATCACTGATGGCCAGTGGTGTTCAGCTCCAAATCCTGAGCACAGTAATGATGAGGTCGTCAGTCTAGTGGTACCTCACCACGAGCTGACTGTGGTACCTTTTCTTCCACAAGATAATGCCACTTTCTATAACTCATCCCACTGACTCTAATGGGGCTACTGATGGGGTGAAGCACTGTTCAGCATCATGAGGCTACTTATTGAAAGCTGGTCTCCATTCCACCTCACTACCAAACTTCATCCACTTATAACACCAGCAGTTCACCAACAGTTAATGCTTGTGGCTATGCATTACTCTTTGCACTCTCAGCTCTGGTTATTTGTGCAGTTACCCAGAGGTAAGCAAAGTACATATGTTCCTATGCTTCCAGCCATCATCTTCTATAAGAACACTCCTTCATTGTGCTCTACTGCTTCCTAAATCTCACTGCGCAAGTGAGATTTCTTCTTTCTTCACTGAGAGAAGAGGGGTGAAGGTGTGGCAAAAGATTCCTCTGGGATCACAGCTCCTGTTTTATCATGAGATGAGCAGCCTGCTTCTCATCTGTTTTGAAGACAAAGCTAAGGCAAAGCTGGTTCCAGTTATTCACAGCCTCAAAGCAAGCAGACCTGGACAGTACCACAGCGTTACAACCTGGTCTGTTGTACATTCCTGAGCATGACACGTCTACTGGCCTCTCAAGTGGTTTATGGCAGACCCATACAAAAGCTTCAAGGGATGAGCTAAGGTCTAAGGGTCCAATGACTGTCAGCTAAAGGCTGTGGTCCCTCTTCAGTGAAGGAGAGGGAATAAACCCCACAGGTTCCCAATCCCCATTTCTGTATTCATAGCAGAGAGCTCACTCCACTTTCTCACAGGCACTGTTTTTGAGAACAATAAGTTTCTTTTGCTTCCTTTTCCCATTTATACTACTTGCCATAAGGCTTTCTGTCATGCCACTGATAAATAAAACATGCCGTTTTAGTCCTGTTTTTTAACCTGGCCCACAGGAAAAATAACACAGCACCCTTCACTTTCGTTGACTGCCAATACAACTAGTCCAACAGCATTGGTCCAACATCATAACTTCTCATCTGACTTCAGCTTGTTTCACTTACACTCCTACAGTCCTCAGTGGTTTGGGATAGAGGGACTGGGAAAGTATTTTTAACTTTTACTACAGAGTTGTTTCAGAAACAGTATTTCATCAATCAAATTAACTCCAACTTGGCATTTTAGCAAGCGAACATGACACAGAAATTTTCACTTGGGAATCTGAACTACTGCTGTTCAACCAAGTAGTAGAAATGGCAAATTCTTTCTCACTCAGACTTATAGTGGCAACTAGCTATTAATTTACGTGCTAACTACTGCCACTGAAAAAAACGCCTACTGCTTTGCACAAGAATACAACTGTGTCTTGAACATCTAGTGACAAGCTCTGAGCCTTCAGAAATAGTACAGTAACAGTATGGAACCTTGGCTTGAGAGGGAAGAGCAAACCTCAGTGACCAAGAGTTACAGATAACCTATCTTTAAGTTTCAGCAAACACTGTTCAAACATCCTAGATCTCAGTCCCTCCCTCCTCACCTCACGTATGACTTGCTGCAGCTCCTCCTGCTCCACGCTTTTGTGGATTTCATCAACCGAAGGCACAACAGGGACTTTTTCAAGTTTGTGTTCCACCTCTGGCTTGGAGCCTGCAAGCTCTTCAGAGCTTTCTACCTGCTGTCCAGCACCTGCTCTCACTGGAGGAGTTGGTGTTAAGGCAACAGAGGCTCGGTATAACTTCCTGCTTTGACTCTTAGACTTTCCTGTTAGTTCAGAGGATCCAACACCAGCTTTTCTACCTGCATGACCAGAGCATACTGAAGAGGAATCAGAGTTTCCATGGGAGAATACGGACTCTGTACCCTCTGCTGGGAGATTTTCCAGTCCAAGATCTCCCAGTCCCAAACCCAGTTCAGACTTCAGAAATGACTGCTCTCGAATAAGTTCGGAGACCTAAGGATTCAGAAAAGAAACAGTCCTGAATAAGCATATAAAAAAGTCAGATACAGACACAACTATGCTTTCTTGTTATTTATTCAATCACTTACTCATTCCCTCCATGTAATAAATACAGCTATAAAATAAATATATACTTCGCCTTTATGACTGCAAGAAAGAGGATCATAAGAAGGAATGAGCTTTTTTGAAAGCCAACATAAATACAAATTGTGGCAGTTCCCCAAGCCACTGACTTTTGCAATACGGATGCATCCTGCCAGAGCCATTGACAGAGACACACGTAAAGGCTTGATTTTGTTTTTCTTTGCTAAAACAATTCAAGTTTGTTCTTTCTTTTCTGCAATCTTTGAACTACTTGTCTTCAGTAGCATAAAATGGTCTTCAGTAGCATAAAATGCACAGGAAAATAAGAAACAGTTGGACTAGATGGTCTTAGAGGTCTTTTCCAAACTTAATGATTCTATGATTCTAAATTTTTGCTAGCAAACTCACCACGTAGTCATTGTATGAACTAAATGCAAACAACATCTCACTTTTATATATCCCTCTTAAAAACAAGCAAGACTTCACAGCTTCTTACACCTATGGTTAACTTTGCTTAAGGGAAAATGCAGCTGTTCTCAACAGAACTACTCAAGCAAGCAAAGTATTTTGAAGATTACGTGTAAAGTGAATCTCCTGCATTCTTTGTTAAGAAATCCCTTCCTAGTTCTTTTTCTTAGTAAAACATACAGCACACAACAATTACTTACCGGTTCAATGACATTCAATGGAGAAGGGCATGACAGATTATCAGCACTTCTGCTTCCATACATACCCTGAAAAATTAAGTCAAGTTAATGCATTGAGGATTTTTTTTAGAGCTGTCAGAAGCTAATATATAAATATGCTGTGTCTCAGACAACTTTCTGTAAAAGCAGAAACTTGGAAACAGGAAGCAAAGCTGGTTGGAGAAAGTTTATTTCAGTCATTTTTAAAGCTGGCCCTCTTCTATAAAAGGATTTACAAATAAAAGGATATTTATATGGTTCAAAGAATGCAAGTTTGGCTTTGGATCACAGTAATACCAGATTTTCCTGTTCTTGGGTTTCAACTCTTTTCCCATGACAAAATTCTGAAGAGGAAGATGTGGCCTGTGCCTGTGCTGCTTCTACAGAAGAGGACTGGCTAAGAAAGAGGAATGAAACCTAGGAAGAACATATGATACTTTTCGTCTGTGCTTCTTTTGTTTGGCTGATTACAGAATTGCAGCAGAAAAAAAGAGGAACAGTCTTCCGCTGAGTGAAAAAGAAGAGAAAATGTATCACCATGCCACCAAAGAACACATGCAAGTGTCTTTTTTAACCCCACTCTTGTGCTTATGGGGAGTGCCTGTGGGAGCAGAGCTTCTCCCACTGTTTGGCAGGGAGCCACACGTTCATCTGAAGGAGCAACAAAAGGCAATGGAGGAAAAACCTGAAGGTGACAACTGGATTTTCCTGGTTTTTTGTTCCATGGATTGGCAGAGCTAGAGGGGAAGCACACCCCATTTCTTGGGAGAGAAACACTATGGATTTTTCATCTCTCTGTCCTTATTTCACAAGAAAGAAAATCAGCATAGGGAAATTCCAGAAAGACCATCATCATCCCCCAAGGATTTTAGACATGAGCCCTACCTACCAAAATTGTGAGAACTCAGGGTCATGACAAGGAAGAAGAAGCACTGGCAGAAGAGGTCTGAAATCTCAGACCTAAAACCCCAGAAGATATGTATTGATATGTATTAACACCAAGAAAGTCCCTCTATTCATACACCTTTTCTCCAAGAAGAAACACTGACTGAAAATAATAAAATATGACCCCTGATAATGCACACAGCATCACTAGATTCCCCAGATATCATGCCACTGTAAGAGTTCTAACAGTTATGAGTTTTTAACATTACACTGAGAAAACATATAATGCTGTTGCAAAAGTAATACTTACGACGTGTGTCTGAGGTCTGTAAGGTGAAGACATGTGCAGACTTCTCAGCTGGTCCTCCAAAGCAAGGAGACGTTCTTCTAACTGCATCTCTAACTCCTGTAGCTCCATGCGGACAGACTTTCTCAAGCTCTGTAGCTGATCAGCTTCATACCTATACCAAGTCCATCAGAAAAAGAACAAGGGCATTCACTGCACTTAGCTGCACACCACAAAGGGGAACTGAGCGGGACAGTCCCATCAGTAAAGGACTTCATACACGGGAATTCAAAGTGGAACACAGAAAATTCCTCTTTCATGGAAAAATTAGCTAAACGCCTAGATGGAACAAAAGTTTTTCTCCATTCATAGAAAATACGTATCACTTCATGGAGAAAACTAAACAACATCGTGTACCACAGAACATTCTCAAAAAATTTTAGCTTTAAATGCTTAAATATATGCAAGCAGAAGAAATTGGCATTTATACGTACATCTAATCAAATCCAATTTAAAACCAGTAACAACAAAAATCACAGAGTAATGCAGTAACCACGTATTACTTCTGCTGTGTAGTTCTAGATTCCCAGGCAGTTGCAGCTACATTTTGGCCAGGACGCCATTGTCTAAGGCCAACTGATTTCCAACATGTTTACTTTTAAAGTGATTAGTCAAGAGCTGATTCAGCTAAAGTAAATACACAAGCAGTTTTGAAAATTGTTCCAGATCAGCTGCTGCTGCAACTTATGGTGAGCACAAACACACAGAGCCAGAATATGAATGCCATCTGCAGCCTGCAGAGTGGCCACTGTACGTTGAAAAAGCATCTGAATGCTACAATGTTTGTTCTTTATTTACATCTACAAAGATGGCTGGAGGGGGGTGTGTGGAAAATCTAAGCTGAAAATCTTTAAGGCTATTCCCCCTCCAATATCCTCTGTTCACATATCCTATGATAAAAGACCTTAAAATCCACAGCTGTAAAATCACTTTGGAGAAAGGATGAAGAAAAAAATCATCAGTTAATGAGAAATAGGGATTAGAAGAAACAAAGACCAAAAAACTCTTGAATGAAGAAGTGAATGAAGAGAGTCAACAAGTTTTTGGCAAAAACTCAGCTCCAACCCTGTTCAAATTGAAACTAATAGATTTTTTTTCTCTGATTTCAGGGGCAGCGACGCATTTCCTCAAGTGCCAGAGTATTTTCTCTCTTTTTTTTTAAAAGATCATTTTACCTTTCCTCGTCTGTCATGTGCTGATAAACTGTTGTCTGT
This sequence comes from Scopus umbretta, assembly GCA_013400535.1. Taxonomy (NCBI): domain Eukaryota; kingdom Metazoa; phylum Chordata; class Aves; order Pelecaniformes; family Scopidae; genus Scopus; species Scopus umbretta. Next base: position 12,934 of record VZTL01007538.1, read on the forward strand.
TGACGTAACATAGTTAATTCCAAATCCATCATTTGGGTTCTGAATAAGTTCAGATTTCGCCTTACCACTTGTAGCTCCTGGAAAGTATTCTGTGGAGGAGGGGAGAGGGGGGAAGATAATAATGCATTACATGGAAAAATTGAATTAAAATAAGTCTGGATCCTACAACCACATTTGCCCAGATGTGCCCTTGGATTCAAGCAGAACCTCAGTGACTTCAGTATACTACAGAGGCTGCATGTTGTGAACTCACAATGTTCAAGAAAACAACATTTTTAGATGTATCATACAAGCAAACACATGAAAGGATTTCCACGTCTTTAGATTAAATCCTATTAACATTATTTGCAGGATGGAGTCATCTGTTACCTCTTGAGAGCAAAGATAGGGAAGTGCCCAAAGTTAGCACAATCTGTGGCACATTTAGGATGCTTCTTTGTGTTTTATGTTGACTAAGAACCACTGTGTGAACAGGGTCACTTACTTCATAGAGAGGTAGAATGGATGATCTCTGAGTAGTGTAACTGGTGGCCGCTGAAAGATCCTGACCCCTCATCACCGGGTACTAGGGAAGAAACAAGAAATTTTAAATGGGAATGTCAGCAATCCCCTTTATGAACTCATCAGCCCAAACACACAGATACTCCGACAGCAGCCACTGTTAAAACACAACCTTGCTGGCATTGTGATTTCTGCTATCTATGTAAATATTGTGTCAGGAAAAGGAAACCTTACAAAAAGGCAGTGCCAGCTCCTAAATGAAGCATGTGCACCAAAGCTCTGTAATGCAAATATGCTGCAGGTAAAAAAAAAAAATAATCCTGTCTGACATGGTAAGTAGGAATAAAAGCTAAGTTTTTCTGCAGCAGGCATGTTATACCTGAAAACTCAGTAGTTTCATTTGTCTTAGCTAATGATAAAAACAACAACTCAGAAAACAGAACTGAGCAAATTAAAGTGTGCCATTTTCAAATCATAATTACAGTCACATTTGTTGTGGGGTTTTGCTCAGTCCTCATTTTGTTTTTTTTTTTTTGTTGATTTGGTTTTTAATCTCACTACATTGCCTACATCCAAAGACCCCTGCGTGCTAATGATCTCTCATGAAAACAAGAGCGTTGAAGAATTTCTATTTGCATGTTGCATCAACACATGGAACAACCAGATAAAATTTAAGGGCTATTACGTGTAGAGACATGGCACAACAAAGAACAGTGGGAACGGCAAAAACATTCACCTTTTCAAATGTGAAAAAGACAGCTTGTCGAATGTAATTTTGAAAGAATTCACAGGACTACTGACATGCTATGGAAAATCTGAAGCATGTCCATTCATCCAGAGGAGTTTTGCTCAAACATGATCACTCCAAGGGGATGTTTCTTTTTCCCCTCTCTGTTTTCTCTGTTCCTTGTTCTGTGAGGAATTCATCTACTCCTCTTTATTCCTTCTTAAAATCCAAATCATTTATTTGAAATATCTCAACTTTTTCTTTAGCAGCTGAGTATGCTGTATGCCAAACTTGAGATTTGCTGTAGGAAAAAGCAGCACCAGGGAACTGTGTATTGTAAGCAAGACATTTTCATACGAACCTCTGTAATGAGGAGGACCAAGCCCCCAAATGGAACTAGTCTAGACAAATTACACTGGAAGTAGAACAAGCGGGCTAGGAGATGTTATCCCCTCTGATACAAATTTTGTTTGTTTAATTGAACCAGCTTGAGCATGAGTTCTGGACATAATACAGAGACAACTTCTTCAGCAGGTTTAGTTAGCATGGCATAAGTGATAAAAGTGCTGTAGCACACTGTAACCTTACCTATATCAAGGCTGCAATTGGTTCCCAAGAGGAAATTTTACAAAGAAGGTTAAATTCTGCAAACACACTCCCAGGCACACCATCCACTGCCTTGAGCTATGACTGACATAAACCACAGCTGATTGCAGTTTTCCACTGCAGAGCTGTGTCCCAGTAGCAAGCTTGGTCTGAGAAGCAAGGCCAGCTGATATAACCAAACTCAGGATGGACTAGCCTCTAACTTTTGACAAGTGGCAAAATAAAACAAAACAACAGGGGTCTAAAAAAGTCCACTGCAGCCTACCACCTGGAACACGGTGCAGGCAGGTACATGTTTGTTCTTGGGTAAAACCCGTAGAAATTGTTGAAGCTCTGCAACTGAATAGTGTAGAGCAGCTATGGCAGAAACTGGTAAAAAAACGTGCTTGCATTTTAAAGCATTTCTCCTCTGAGTGATGAGATGGACAAAATTTCACACACTGTGACAAAACTGGCTCTTAATAAAAGACAGATGACTTCAGGATCACGTTGACTAGCTCCAGAGCTGAACATGCAAAAGCTTGGCGTGAAACAGCACAGAAATGCATGTGGAACAGTCATGATCACTGACATCATTAGTGAAGCCATGGGACTTGCAATGAAAAAAATAAATTTCTATCAGTCAGATAGGAAGTATGTCAAAGACAAGACAGAGGTTAAAGGACTGTCAATACATATTTTCAAATCTAAAGCTAATGACTATCACCTTAAAATAACAGCTGATAAAGTGTACACCATTCCTTCTTCCCTCCCATCCAAGAATATCCATAAAATTAAAAAAAAACCAAAAAACCAAAAGCAGAAATCAATCTGGGTCAACTGCAACAAGAAAAAATTAAATGCAAAAATAGTGGAGCACTGGAGAGATGATCATTTGCCACTTTAAACAGAAGCTCCTAAAACAGTAGCAAATCAAACTTGCACAAAATGTCATTTTTTTTTCTGATCTGCTGCACTATGCAAAGGAAAGATTAACATTATGGTTTTGTAAGGATAAAATAAGAAGCTTCTTTGCCCAAGATAAAAGTTTGGCTTTCTCTTACCTGTGAGAGGTTCTGCAGAGAGTTTCTGATGTCATGTAGGACCCTGCGCAGCTGCATCTCCACAGTGGAGGGAGGGTTGATGGCATGAGGGCGATGAGAAAATCCAGCATGCTTTGGAGAGAAGGGACAGCTGAAGGGGGAAAGCAAGCCGCCGAAGGAAGAACCGGAGATGCTGGGGACACTGTGCGTGCTCAGTGTCCTCATGTGCTCGCAGAGTGGTCTGTCCTGCCACTCGGTGGGGAGGGAATGGAGGGAGCACGTCGACTGGGACATGTGTGCTGGCATGTGCAGCGGGCAGCTCTGTACCCTGACGGGACTGGGCTCTTCAGACAGTCTGTTGGGTCCAGTGTGGGGCACTTCTTTTTTGGAGGATGAAGGCGCAATGAACAGTGTGGATTTACACACTGGCTGGCTGGCGGCTGCCTCATCCTCACTTTTGTCATTCTCAGACACTGGTTTATTGTCTTCCTCCACACGTGTGTACTTGTAGGTGAAAGAAGGAGGACTGCACAGAGTCTCTTTGCCTGGAGTTAACTGGACATTCACAGAGGACACCACTTTTACTGGATTCAGCAATGCAACTGGGAGAGACTGAGACCGCCTTAGAGGATAACCCGATTCAGCAAACCAGAGTCTCTGCTTCCTCAGGAGATCTTTTGACTTAAGCAGAGTGCGTCCAGCCCTGGAATCAGATGTGCTGATGATCCTCATCTCGGCTCTTTGCAAGGCAACGTGAACCCTGTCCACAGATGATGGGGAGGAGCTGCCACCTTCCAGAGACTCCATTGACTTGAGGATATGGTGTGTGTGGTACTGAGGAAACTCAAACACACTGCCTTTCTCCAGCAGTTCCAATTGTTTTTGCTCACTAGAAATGTCATCGTCTTTAGAGCTGACCTCTCCTTGGACTGTCTCTGATATATAAGACAACTTGCTTTCTCCTCCTTGATTTTGTTCACTTTCATAGTCAATAATTTTTCTGTCTTCAATCCTGTTCTCAGAAGGTGCCCCTACCTTTTGTCTCTCTACTTGAGAGACAATATCCTCTTCATCATCATCGTCATCATCATCATCATCATCTTCTTCCTCCTCCTCAAACTTATTCAAACAGGGCAGTTCCTTGGCTATCGGTGTCTTCTGTTCCTCACTATGCGACGTCACAGTTGTCTCACTGTCACAGCTGTCAGCACTGCTTCCCATGCCCTGCAAAGACTCCTGAACCTAAGAAAGATAGGAGCCAGCAAAGGAGTGAATATACTGGAGACTCAACTACTGACTTCTTGGGGGTCAGGCTAAGAGTCCAAGTCGATCTTCATTGGGCATTGTGGTAGGAAGCAGAATGAGTAACACAAAATGCAGTTAGTGTGCAAGAAAAACAGTGAAGGAGAACAAAGAAACCATAGTATCAGAGAGATTAGAAGCATGCTGAAATATGGCACCAAAAGGAGATGGTTTTAAAAAGTAAGAGCAAACTATTCACACATTTCTTTGATTTGACAATAAATTCTTTATTGCCAGAAGAATAAAAGTGGCAGCAGAGTAAAAGAGTAGAGAGAGTAAAATGCTAGTATTTTAGGTAGCGATGACAAAGTGATAGCAGGGTGGAACTACATGGCATCTCCCACACATAAAAGTTCACAGTCAGTGCTGAAATGAAGGGTGGTATTAGGGAATGCATACAGAGAAGTGAGGAGAACCGCAGACTGCAGTGAAACTATCATCACAGGACAACACTAAGAATGGGAAAACCAGTCTGCCTATACACTTGGCCTGTTTTAAGTCACAGAATTGTCTGAGACTGGGAATCTCACATTACGCTGCTAATCTCTATTGAAGACTGTATCCAGTACTATTACCCGCATCCTCCCTTTCTTTCTTCTAATACACTGGCACAGTCACAAATTAGTATGAAAGACTGTACAGGTTCAGATACTGTTCAAGTCAAAGGTCTTAAAAAACCAAAAGACTGTAATGTCTAGGTGAAATTACATGTGCTACATATATGCACGTCTGTGTATCTAATCCTCCATCACATTGTTCACTTACAAGTCAAGCAAGCAAAACTTCAAGAACTTAGATGGAGAATTCTTCTCACTTCTTTGGTAACATGAAACCCCCCCTGCAGAATATTCCACCTTAATGCCAAAATCTCCCTTAGAAATCTTTATTTTGTATGTCCAGGATGAAAGGTAATACAGTTCCAGTTTTTGAGTTTTCTCCAGAGTTTCAGAGGAATGCTACAGCGGCTAGAGTCAATTATTTAACAGTAGATGGCACTAACTTACCATACTTACCATAAGAAACAATGTACACCCCTGTGTATCCCTTTCATCTTTTCACAGGTTCTGTTCACTAGCTGCCAAGTTCTCATTTCCCCTAGTCTCATCATTCATCCGTATTTTCTAAATTCAGCTCAGCACTTGGTCTGAATAAAGCAGTGAAGGTGGCAGAGAGAGCCTAGCAACTCCACGACACAAATCTCAAGCAGTCTCAATATAGCTTTTCAAAACAGCATAATAGAAAGCAGAAAAATCTCATCCCTTTACAGCCAACAAAAATAAACTCCACCAGTCTTCCAGTGAAGGGGCACTTAGTTGCAACATGCTTTTAATGGACTCTTAATCAAGTTGCAACCAATATAAAGATGAGGAGTGAGCAACTCTAACCTGAGACTCCTTCTAACATGCCTGTCAACTTCAGTGTAGACCCAGTTTAACAGAGAGCAGAACCAGTACCTCTGACTATTTTGCTCATTACAGAGACTCAGGCTCATGATTTCCTTCAGTCACCCTCTTGCTTTTGGAAAGTGTACGTTGATGTTTAAGTGACACAAAGACTGGCACTGTTGAAAAACTAGTAAACTGGAAAGCACGGAATACCAGTACCAAAACAGAAGAGCAACACTGATGGATGGGCAGGGTGGGAATCTCTTCCTAGTAAGTGCCAAACAGCTTTAAAAATGTTTGGTGTGCCACAAGTAAAAAACCATACTGTAGCATAAAAAAAAAATTCATCAGCAGCAAGCCACAGAAATTAAATTACTGGTGATACCCAGACTCCCATCTTTGTATTCCTCTGGACTGCGGTTTAGGTCCCAGACAGCTAACTGATGGCCTTGAGGCCAGGATCCAACTCAGGACTTTTCTGTGGCTGATTGACAGGCCAACCAAATCATGGCTATTACAGTGTGAATGTTTTTAAGAGAGGCAACAGAATATCTCTCCTAAATATGAGGTACAATGCTGAGCAAATGTGTGTATCGAGCAGACACCTAAGCACCGTGCTGGAACAAAAGCCTACCCTAAGACATGCAGTCTCTGGTCAGTATCACAGCAAGTTCTGGGACCGAGATCAAAGCAACTGGAACATGAGAGAGTGTGGCAGCTCAGGTTCGACTAGACATTACTATAACTTCACAGTAAGGTTAGTATGAAATTGTTTTCACTTTCTGTCAGCTGCCAACTAAAAAAAAAAATAGAAAAATATGCAAAAGAAAATGGAGCGGAAAGGCAAAAATGGTATAAGAAATTACATGATCAGCAGAAAAGCTATATTCTTTCATTACCTTAATCTCTACCCACTGCTGTCTTGAGAGGAATGAACTGCGATTCTGGGGCCTCAGTTGGTGAGAAAAGATACACCAGAAACAACAAACAGGACATACTGAACTTACATCTTACTCCACGCCCAAGTATACCCAGATTATCCTAACAGAAAGGCTTTACAATTTTAACACAGTTCTGTAAGGGATTCAGTGGTCCAGGTCTGAAAATGAGAAGTTTTATAGGATGTAGACTGATGGTCACAATAGCAGTCAAACAACACCCCTCCCCAGGTCCCTACTGTCCCACAATAATCAGTAATATTTCAACCACAGCAAGGGAACCTTACCTGAAGCTGACTAAATGGAGAACAGTCTGTGGAGGAGTCCTCAGCAAAGCCACTGCTGTCAGAGTGCTGACTCGCGGTCCGTAACAGCTGATCTGTTTAAAACAAGCAAAACCCAACCATAATTACTTTACAAATCACAACCTTTCCTGCCCAATCACATTCAATACATGCTTTCCTTTTACACCAAAGTAACATTAAGTGGGTAATACAATTCCTTTTCAAATTCCACTTTGAACAATACAGAGAAACAGCTTGTTTGTTTCAAGCAGTGTCTCTTCTCAGGCAAAGCCCTACTTGTGAAACTTCAAGCAGCGGTAGAAGAGGAACCATCTTTTACATTTTTCTTTCCTGTGCTGTGGGAAAAAAACCCACTCTGCAGATGTTGCCACTGCTGGAGTTTTCCTTCCACAAAACTGAATTACTGGTTAATTCACATGCAAGCAGTGGAACAGTTGCTTTTGTATTGACATGTACAGATTCGCCACCCCTCCCGATCATGGAGATAAAGGAGATCACTCATCTCCTGCCAGCCTACACCAACCCATACACCCAGAAGAAAAGCATCACATGAGCAGAGCGGGCAATGCGCAGGACTTGGAGAACTGCGAGAGACGGTCCTCCGCTGGTTTAGCAGAGAAATGCAAAACATCTCTGACATATCAATGGGCAATCTGCCAAAGCACATTCCCAGTGCTCGTTTTATACACGAAAGATAAGATCCTCCTGCTTTTTCCTTTCTATTTAGATTAGGTAAGTGTTAAAATCGCCTAAAGAGACTCTAAAATCCTCAGTGCTACCCAGGAGTGGTTTCCTCTGGTGCAAGCACTATAGCCACAAAGCTGCTTTTCAAGGAGATCTCAGGAAGCTCTGTGGTCCAGTATTGAATGTATATTGTTCCCTACTAGACACAGGAGGCACTCACCAGGTATGGGGTTTACCTTACGGCACGATAAACATTTTGCTTAGCAAGATGGCAGCCTGGGCAACAACTGTATGTCACCTCTAGTTCTTCGCACAAGTGTAAAAAAGCTTGGAGGTGGGATGAGACCACAGAGGCCTCTAGCCCCCAGACCCCTGTCTTCTCCTCATCCTGGGGCAAAAGCTTGCTGCTGTCTTCTCAGAGGCTCAACACAGAATTTTGCCCCACATTCCTTCAACCACTTAACTGTCATCATATAATTAATCCCAGTTCACAGCTCAATGCATTGGAATGCGTTATGAAAACTGTTTTGAAACTGCTGGATATCCAGAACTAATTTTTTTCGGCATTAATTTTGATGAACATTTCACTAACACAAAAATAAAAGCCTGCACAGGCCCAGAAGCTTGTGAACACTAGGAGAGGCAAACTGCCCGTTAAAATTCTGTATCAGCAATTTCACACAGCTTTTAGGGAGTGCCTTTCAAATTGCGCCGCTGTTCTGTTATCATGGTAGCCACAATATCCTGCGATGATAAACAACTTTTCTACCTCAAGACAGACATCCCCACCCAGCTCCCAGTAAAGACAATGGAAACGACTTCCCTGAGAACTGGACTAGCTCTTATTAACTGCCTGATACAACTAATATGGCTGAAAGTACGTGCCATGAACAGGTTGCCACTACAGCTGAGGCTGGTGGGAAGCTGCCACCTCCTCCAAGGTGAACAGTCACCTGCTTTGGCCTCCTCTCTGTCACTTTTCCTATTTGGTCAATTTTAATTTAAAAGTAGTGCTTTTGCACTACTGGCAAAAGCCTTAGCCACAGCAGAGAGATTGCAACTAGCTCAGACAAAGCATTTCAGTGTGTGTGCTGGCATCTGGTTTCATGTGCATGAAGTTTATTACTGCTCAGGAAAAATATTGACCTGCCCTTCTAGTTCCTTCTCAGTCAATATTTCCTTTTCAGCTATAAAAAAAAAAACTTGCATACATATATATATATGTACATACTTACACACACGCACGTATATATGTCTCCTCAAATCAATTCTTGGCCTCCTTAGAGACAGAGTACTAAACTAAAAATCAGTGGTTTAGGTCATTTTCTACAGCATTTGTTACTTATGCACATGCTTTGACAGCCTTACATGACAGATACTGCCAGTCAACTGGTCAGTCTAGAGCAGAGGTATTCACACCTGCCTCATCATCTTTATCCACAGCAAGAGACTATACAGCATGAACAGATTCAAACTGCCTCGTTTCTACCCAAGGAAACATCCCCTTAATACAGCCATCCCTTGCTTTCTGTGTTGCAGAGCCACTAGGATTTTTTTTTTAAACATTTTAAAGCAAATCAGGGAAGACTTTTTTTGTAAATATGAGTAGTTGTCTTCTACCACACCTTACCCTTGTCTCTTGCAAGTTCTCAGAGTTCTCCACTATATCACTACCATGTAAATGCACTAAAAACTTTTAAAGAACAGGAGTCTCTACTGCTTCAGTAGTGAAATGACAAGGTTTGGCTCTGCAAAGACTGGAAATAACAACTACTACATTGGGATATACTGATACATAGCAGTATCCACCCTCCCCGTCAACTACTGATCCAGATGTACAATCTGCTCCATGGCACGTGGATGTCTCTCAGATTCAAGCAGACAAGGGGAAAGCATGAAAACATTTTTTAAAAAAGCTAGAGAGTTACAGTCAGATTTTGATTAAAATGCCTCCTGTCAATGGAGAGTATTAAGAGAAGGACGTTGTGCTGAGATATGTCTCCCCTCTTCACCCCGAATGCAGAAAAATCAGCACCAAAGGCTGGGTTGTAGAGGCTAACCCGGGATCATTTGCCCTGTGTACCCCCACTAAGGCAATTGTACCTTCCACAAAAAGATGTTCCTTCCACTGCACGATGCTGACCCTGCAGCCCAAAGCTGTCTTCAACACTGTGTGAAGGAAATCTTCTGAACTAGTGGGAGAAGGCCAGAGGCAGCATAATAAGGAAAGTGTGGGAAAAGGAACCAGCCAAGATGAACAAAACCAGAAAGAACAGACTCATGTCCCAGTTAAACAGAGCACAAATGAAAATGCCCCTTGGATTATTGTTTTAAACTGTATTAAAAATTATATATTTTTAGGCACTGAATACATGCCAGAGAAATGTGGGTATTCGGAAATATGTCAAATAAACTGACAAAGTTCTAAACAAGAACAGATGACGAAGAAACAAGTCCGCAGTTTACAAAACATGAGAGCACAGAATCAGTATCAAATAATGGAATAATTTATCTCTTGTAAAATAATATTCAGCTACCAATGGACTGTCAGTCTCACCAGTCCAAACAGTCCCATCAGGTACTTGTCTTATACTTTCTGCATCACTCAACTGCTCACACAGAAAAAGAGGAGAAATACATGGAAACTGCCATGAAGCTTTAGTAAGATTTATGTTTCTTGTACCTGCAGTATTAGCAAAGCTCTAATGCACTTTGTATTTCATGAGATTATTAATAAATTGACATTCCCAACTTAGCTATAAGGTATTCCATTACAGGATTAAATATCTCCTGCCCCTTCTCTCTATATCGATCACACCCTGCACCCCAGCACTGCCAAAACTAGCCCAGTAGGGAGCCCTGGTGCAGAAACTCTTCAGAGTCCCTGGGGATTTCCTAGCTTCTGGACAGATAAGCACAGACTCCCACAAATACTAAATCTGTTCCAAATGTTTTCTTGTCACTCCCCCATCTCCAATCTCCTATGCAGCTGCACCCACAGAGAGTTATAAATACAATAATATATTAAGGACAGGAAGTGCTGATGATGTGTTTTCTTCACTTTCAAGAACTAAATTTTCAAAATGAATCACTGCTTTTAACTATCAATGTCAGACGCCTTAAAAGAAACAGGTTTGTGGCTATTCAAAATTTCATAGAGCCGCTGATATCAGCAACCAGATACTCAAAATGACAATGCTTCAAGAATACTTTGTTCTCTGTGAGTTGTACCTATATTTGTCTTGTTTGTTGGGCATTTTTGGAATGGAAGGTGCTGCTGTATAAATATGTCAGGAAGAATTTTGTTTTCCAACTAATAAAGGTTCCTTCCAGATAACGTCACAGTAAGTTTTTTTTTTATAGTGGACTTTAGCAGCACTGTATGTTTACAGTGCAAAGCAACCAAAGCTTTTTATTCTTCTCTACTGCACTTCTAAAAAAAAAAATGCACAAAAATGCATATACATTTGAGGTTTGCAACAACAAAGAACAGAATGCCGGTTTTGGGCATAATGGAGAAACCAGTTTGATTCAGTACCATTTGGAAGACATAACCTAAAAAGTACATCAAGCTAGTCAATACAATACAGATTTCTTTGTACCCCCTATAAAGTGTTTAACAAAGACGGTACTATAGCAAAGCAATCATTTGCAAGCCACTTCAAAAATCTAAGTTTTCCACTTATAAACAAAGCTAATCTGAAATGAGAAACATGCTTTAATGGGGAGTCTAAGCAGCAGTGTTGTTCAAGCACATCTTAAGTCTCCAGACTATTTCAGTAGGAAAGAAAATCTCTTTTCTTTTTTAAATCAAATATTTCACATCTTATTATGCCCTCTTAAAATGCCTTACAAACTGTTGCAAATGTCAGAGAAAGCATCCACAGCCCTCTGTGCAGATGTAAAATGACACTGCAAGGTTTAGAACAGCCTGTACCAAACAGCATTAACCCTGCTTAATTGACACAGAAGTACCCCTACATAAAAAAAGAAAAAAGGACCAATGCATTCCTTCAGGGGAAGCATTCATCTGGAACAATTTTTTTGTTTATGGGTGCTTATGTACACTAGAGCCAACACCACTGAAAAAGGTGTGTCTGTATGAGGGTCATCAACTGAAATCACATTGCAATAGAAGACCGGTGCTTGAATTTTATGCTGATCCCACCTCAAGATTTTGCAAGTGAGAGTGGCATTTCACATTCAGATGTAATGGCCAGCATTTTTAATAAGTGACCATTAACTTTGGATGCCTTCAAACTTGGTGAGCACCAGCTCCCTGAGAAAACAGGACTCTACGTTGTCTCACGTTGGACAACTTGCAAAAAAAAATTGACTACTGGTTTTTAACATTTTGGATAAGTTCTCCACCAAATGCTCTCCCTCCTGGCAATATTACTGAAACCCATATAGAACAAAGTCCTAAGCTTTCCACATCCTCCAGGTGAAATAAAACATTGGTCTCAGACTAACTTTTAGCAAACATGCAGGCTTACCATCAGCACTGACATCCTTGTTAGATAAGTTATAGAAAACTCTAGGCAATACTTGCCTGGTAACAAAGTGTCATTGCTAATCCATGCCAAGTGTATTCAGAAATGGGTGGGATATACTAGGTGGGAGACATAAGCCAACATGCCCCACTTCTGCCATACTGAAGACCCATTGCCAGAACTGCTGGTACCTTTCAGCAGGTACACACAGGATGACCTGACTTTTTTTTTTTTTCCCTTGCATGGAGGAAGAAGAGGGTAAGATAGCTACTGGGAACAGAAAACACAAAATTAGCATTTCAGAAGATGAAAAAATGTATCTCTCTCCTCCCTGACTGCAGCTCCTGGTTCCTTAAGTTGCCTTTCTCTGAAAAGCTCGTTCTGAAACTGCCAAGGCCAGGCAAACAAGAGACTTGACCTGTAAAGAGTGCATCTGTCTACATGCAATCATGCAAAGCATGTAATCATGAACTTTAAAATACAGCCAAGGGAGAAATGCTGGGAACAATTAGAGATGCAGTTTCTGGCGGTCTTCTTGGTGGCCTATATTTGTAACAGAGTATATTTTGTAACAGAGGAAGACTAGCGAGTGCAACGCTGTGTTGTGCAAAACACTGCTGAACTAGTAGCACAAGCTATCATTAATAACCAGGCATTAGCCTTCAGCACTTAGTCCAGAGTATTCTCAACCATGTTGAGAATGGTGACAGCTGACAGTTCACAAGACTGTCAGTTCATTTGTGAAAAGGCAAATAAGACAAACTCTATTTCTTAAGACAGATTTTTCTGCCTCTTTTTAGTATCTAGAGACGCTAGTCATGTTTCATCAAGAAATTGCATCGCAGCTAAGCATCTCACTAAGTGCAACAAGCTCTATTTCTTCCTTAATTACAGATAACAGCTAGGGAACAGACTTCACTTGCCAACGTTGGGCAAAGTAACAATCACAACATGAACTTAAAGATCAGCTTTGTCCCTCTCCCAAGCCATAAAATACATAAATAAGAATTTGAGATGAAAGCACAAACTACGTGAGCCACAAGAGCCAGTGCAGAGTTTGCCATGTGAAGGATTACAATTTCCATGTGGGTGCAGAGACACTAGTCTTCTCTGCAGCCAGCTTGCAGACAGAGCAGTAGTGCATAGGAAAAACCTGGATGTATCATGCAATTTAGGTTTAAAACAATATAATTTTAGTTTAAATGGGTATCTTAAATTACAGGATCTGCCAGGGGAAAAAAATCCCATACAATCTGAATTAACATTTCAGTTCCTCTGAGCTATCATCAATTGTACAAAAGTGAAAACAGCCAGTGAGGTTACAGGGCTGCTGTCTGGCCTGTAATTTGGTTGCCACTTTGCAGAGAAACCCAGATCTTTTTTATTTCTAAAGAGAAAAGAAACTTTAGAAGCTTTAAACATCTGAATCAGCATTTCAGAGAGGGAGGACACTCAGCAGATTGCCGTTTCCCGGGAGTTGAAGTCTACTCACCTTTTCTTGACTTGGTCACTGCCAGCTGGTGAGAAGCTGGAACATGTGGTAGATCACCTTCTGTACTCTGGATCTATCAGGAAGAGGAGATGAATATTTTGTCAGGACAACTAGAGTATGTTCCTGTGCTTAAGAATGCCCAAGCTATATACACTGCACATGGGTGCGGGGGCTGTTGGCTTTTTTTTTTTCTCCATTCTAACAGTCTATAATGATTGAGGGAGTAAATTGTATTTCCTTGAACCAAAGCATTATTTCATCAGGTACTCAGCAATGCCTCTGTAGAATAATAGTATCCTTAGGACAGCACCTCTCTCACAGTGCAGGGCTCCCCTCTGGTTACATTTATCATGCAAAAAGACCAAGCAATCACATCCTGTGACACTACTGAAAGTTCTCGGTTCCTCTTTGATGAGAGACTGAAATAATCATGTGAAAATACCTTTGACCACCTTTACACTACTACTGTCTTTTCCGTTCAGCACTCTCAGCCCTTCATTTGAATATAAAGAACAAGCAAAATACATCTAGAAAAATATACCAAGAGGCCAGCACATAAGGAGTGTCATCCGCTGCCCTACCAAGTACTTCCCACAAGCCACCAACCCTCCAGAAGGACCCAGGCCCTGCCAGAACCTACTCCAGACTTCACCATGCCCCTACTCATGGAAATACTTCTTGTGTCTTCCAGTACAAAAAAGGAAGATAATGTATTTAGAGCCATGTAGAAACTTAAAACTACATGAAAATTAATCCTATTACTTAATCACTTTGTGAAACATAGCCTTATTAAGAAAGCACTTCTCAGACAACTGTTCAAACAATTGAAAGAATATGCCTACAATCTCAACAGGGAGGCCTTTGTTTAGTTCAAAAGCTAGAATATGTTTTCTCTTCTGTGTGCTACAGAAAAAATCCTAATGGTTCACATGCAACTCTACGCGAACAAAAACCCCAATCCAACCATGCCCACAACCCTTCCCTCTAATGGGCTGCCTGCCTAATTTCAAACTTACCAAGCAATGAAATTTTCATCTCCGTTTTCGATCAACTTCAAAATGCAAAACCAGGATACTGATGGTTTTAAGCCCAAATTAGTATTTGGCTAAAGAAACAGCTATATTTGCACCGGTATCATGTGTATAGCAGTCACAAGGGTGCATTTTCTTAATTACAAGAGTTTTGAGAAGCAGTTGGCCTGAACTTTTCACCACGAATAAGTGAACAGCATTACTCTTGCACAATAATAGATCAAGAGGATTCTGTTCCTTTAGGAGATGAAGGCTGTACCAAAGGGGTAAATGCTTATTTTGTCCAAACGGAGGGGAGCATAGAAGGGGCTCACCATTTAAATTTCATTGAAGTACCTTTTGAAACAATTATTTTAAAAAAAAAAAAAAAAGAAAAGGTACAGCAAGTAATCTTACAGGCCCTTTGACTGGACTGGCCTTCCAGGAAAGGCGTCTTGATTCTCTCAAACCTCCCAGTTTCCGATGGTTAAATTTCCAGTCTCCCAACAGCCAAGCCCCTTTTCATCTAAATACCCTCCATCTCCTGTCCTTGGCTGGGAGACAGCATCCTGCCCATGTCCACAGCACAGCTCAACAAGCGCGCAGAAGCACACCCCTCTCCTTCCCTGTCCCTTCAGCCAATATTGATGCTGGTAAACGACCTTCAGGACTGTAATTGGCCATCTCTGGAGTGGGTGTTTGGGGGAAATCCTGCCCTGACTCACTCCTGCGCTAGCTATCTTCACAGCCACAGACTTCCGAAGGGCACTCAAACCTCTAAGGCATTCGTAAGCATGGAAAGAGCTTCCTTGATATATCTGTCATCTTTCTTATGCATATGAATGCACTCCAAGCCATGCTGGGAAAACAGGGGGAGGGGTTACTGTCACTGTTTCTAATACAGTTTATTGTTCATTATACCCTGCTCAGAGACGTACAAAAATAAAATCATGCTGCCAGGTATTGTTCTGAAGTTTCTTCAACAAAACCAAATCCCTCCCTCCCAGTGATCTGAAGGCAGTTGATATGTATATATAATATTGCGTAAACAAAAAGTCACCACAATCCCATCCCACATAGCATGTTGTCTTGCCAAAACAGCTGTGTTTATGCACTGGCATCATTGCAAAGTGTGTCAACCAAAACTTCGCAAATGCATTGCATTTGGCTTGTGCAGAATTCAGCAAGTCTTCTTCATGTCATAACCCTTCATGGTCCAACTTACTCCAAAGAACAATTCCATTCTTTTTTTTTTTTTTTTTTTTTAAACTAGTTATTTCAACTTTGCCCAGGAGTAACAAAAAATTGATTTCTCCTCTGGCATTTGTGAAACCAGTCTAGCTATCAAGAATATAGCAAAATGCATTGCCACTCAGACCCTTCCCATTGTGCCAATGCAAACAGCTGTGCAGCTACACAACAAACTGGATCAAGAAAATTATCCAGCTGAAAACTTAGCCAGGAAAAATAAATAAATCAAAATACACTGGATTTCTTTGCCCCTCTCAACTGGACCAGTCCTTTGTTCTGATTCAGAAAATGGCCATACAACATGTGTGCAATGACACACAGGAACAAACAAGTGGCAGGAACTACAAGAGGCTGGATTACCTCTTTCTACTTAATAAGTGCCTTTAGCTACAACATCAATTGATCTAGAGGAGCTTCAAAAGCCTGTAGAGCCAATACAACACTAGACATAGTATCTACTAAATCATCATTTCCTCATTCACTGTAAAACTCGGGGGGGGTTTCTATTCACTTGCTTTCTTCACTCATTTCACCAACTAAATCACAATCCTTCATTTTACACATCTATTTCACATAGATAAAAAAGGTAACTGCTGAATTGTTAATACTGGCCACTTCAAAATGTGTCCACAAAAACATCTGCTGATTTAAGTTAAGGCAGATCTTACAATTCAAGGTATGAGTCTATGGAAAAAATTGCGTTCTGGAATTTGTAGGCTCTGTATTTACTAGCCTAATAAACAAATCATTTACAGGAGCCTGGGAGTTAAAATCCCGCTATGACAAGTACCAATCAAAAAATAGATACATGCATTTATGAAGATATTAAAAGGCAGCTAGCACAGAATGTCTAGCTAAGCGTCCACCAAAGGCACATCAAACAGCAACTTCCAGTGTGCTCATTTCCAGAGAGCAAACAAATCAACATATAGTAGATTGCCATCAAAACCAAAACTTGCACAAGATGAGTACCTCACCCTACTTGACAGGCCCTTTCCCTTTCATGCAACAACACTCTTGCTCCATCCACAAATTCATCCTTAATCAATATCAATTGATAAACTGATTTTACTTTTAGGCAACAAAAATAAAGATTTCTAGTTAGCAATTTAAGCAAAGTAAAAATTTTAAACCAAAGGCTTTTATATATATATATAGGTGAACCTAAATCTATCTCCACAGGAAAAGTTCCTAGTAGTTTTGCCAGTGACTGCAATTACCTGAGCACGATGAAAAAAAGAATGAGAACTTTCCTGCTGAACTCTCAGGAACAACAACAGCAACAGCAGCACCAAGTTATTTCATTAAAACGGCCAATTAAAGCAGCCTACTGAGAGAGAGCAACAACTGTCCTATCACTCAGAGAATTTAAAGTATTCCTGGAGAAAACCCCGTCAACTACACAGGAGAGAACATTCCTCTGCTGGCAGCCAGCAAGTTATGTAAACTGTATGCAAAAACAAAGTCATCTATCTCCACCTACCTCTTCCATCTCAAACGAGTCCTTCTGCTGCAGCATTAGATTCATTATGGATGGGTTTGCGAGGGGAATGCAGGGATCTCTACCTGGCGATGCTGCGAGCAGCCTTTGCATCGAGGCACTGCTGTTGGATGTATTGGAACTGCTGCCGAGGCTTGACGAGTCCAAAAGACCAGATTCTTCACATGGTCTATCCTGGGTGCTTGCCAACCTGCTGCTTTGCACATCTGCTGGAGGCACAGTACCCTCTTGCTTATCATCAGTCCCAGCAGGAAGATATGCAGGTTTACGTGTGTCCGCAGCATTTGCCTGACTACTGGCTATCTCCTCTTTTACAGTAGCCAAAAAAGAGGGAGAGTCTTTCTTTTTAGAGTATTTTGGTAACTTAGATTCATTTTTAACATCACTTTCCTCGCTCCCTGGTTCAGCTGGACTTTTCCCTTTTTCAACAGGTGAAGGAGTTGAGCAGCCACTACCATCGGCTTGCTGTGTGCCGCACAGATTCAGCTTAGACAAGGTCTTCATTAACCGACTGGCTGTATTGCTGCGATTTAAAGGAGGAGGGCTGGATGCCTCTTTGCTGGAAGACACTGAATTCATACTACCAATTTTCTGCAAAGGAGTCCCAGAGACTTGAGAATACAAAGAAGAAAAAGCATTGGCCACAGTAGTAAGCACTTCAATCTGACGAAAACGACCTGCAGAAGAATAAAACGTAAGGCAGCATTTATGAGGATGTTTGTTGTCATCACATCCCAGACCTGTTGATCCATCTCTGTGTAATGGTTTGAATTCTCAGACAGCTCTTTCTTCATATCTGAAGAGGGCATTTTCATCATAACCTCTGCCCACTCACACCCTTAAATGTCCTCCTACTTCTATCAAGGGTCCCAAACATTGACTGAACATTGCCTAGACCCGTAACATGAACGATACCACACAGTATGAAAAAATGGAAAAACCTTTGCAAAAGTGTTGGGTAAATGTGGAAGGAGAACAGCAAGGAAGGCTCTCACAAAGTAAAAAAGGGATACGGGTACATGACTGCAAGTTAATTTACAAAGTGCTAGGAAGCAAAGGGTTACTGGCATTGCTCTCTCCATCTACAACTACAAGAGGACAGTTCAGCTATGCCCTCATTTCAGCAACACTCATTACTGACCTAACAAAGCTCCTGTCCAAGTCAATAGAAATACTGGCCCAGATTTCAACAACTACAGAAGTAGGTCGCTGCTGACAGATTTAAAAACTCCCACCCGGATACTGAAGAACACAAGAAAAAGATGGATATTGCTATTTGTTTCAGTGCTCTAAAGCTACCACAGAAGACAAGCTTAGGAGCAAGAAGTAGGAACGATACAAACCAGAAGGCGATGTATCTTACAGGATGCGTTTCATTTCCCTTCCCCACTATAAATCCTTTCCCCTCATCCCAAGGCATACAACACTGATGGTCACTTCATGCCATATTTAAGACCAAGCAAGAGTTTTATTATGGATTCTGGATGGAATTTGGCCTTTAGACTGTAAAGGGGTTTTGCCAGAACAATAGATATACACCTTCTTTTGAGGTTGTTTACATAGTTCAAAAACTTAAAAAAAGCTCTTTGCTTCAAAAACATACTTACTTGTTAAAGCAAAATTTGGATTTTCTACTTCCATGCGCTGTATTTGGGCATTCAAGAACACTTTGATATCTATCCCTCTAGCAAATGATGATGAATTAAAAAATCTTGCTGGAATTTTTGAAGCAATATCTGGTTCATCTCTTCCAAATCCGAGATTATAGAGCACTTCTTCAGGATCTTCCTCATAAAGCTCCAGTAATTCAGAAACACTAAACAAATGAAAAGATGTTTACTATCTACTTGTCTCTTTTTAAGACCCTGTCCAACTGCTAATTCAGCCCAGTAGCCAGCTTGGTCTATTGAACTTTTGACTCCTACAGCTCAGTCTACTTTAGGATATAATTGTGGAGATTTCTGCATCTGAAGCTTTGGTTCACATCAGCAGAGACATTGGCCCAGACACATCTCAGATCCAATGCTGTAATTTATGAAGTCAGCCCTTATTCTGCAGAGCTCCGGTTTTAAACTGTCATTAAAATTTCAGACATTCATAATGTTTGGGCCCATTTGTTAGTATTTACTGCAAACCACAACTAAAAACAAATAGCAGTTTTTCAAGCAACCAAATTAAAATTCCCTTCTCTGCTACTAAACACAACAATGCACATAAATCAAGCCAAGTCCATTAAACTGAGAAGCAGAAGTAGTAAGTTTTGCCAGCAAAACGCAGCCAAATTCCACTGAACTGTGCCATGACCTTCAAAGCATAGTACTCGTTTACCTTGAAACAGTTGCACTGCTTTTTCCAGACCCGGTGGAGTTCATACTTCTCCCCTTCTGGTGGAACTGCAGCCTCTTCTCCTTCGCCAGCACACCATTGCTGTCAACACAAATGAAGAAGACCCCGGCGATAAACCCCTTTTGTTCAGGGACTCAATTCTCCATCTCGGAGGAGAGCTAAGCCTCCACTGCTGCTGAATTTCTCGTTTCCCCTTCAGTGTTATCTGGTTTATATTAGCCATGTCATTTATTGAAATACAATAACAAAAGCGAACCCTGGGACGCCTCAGTAAAAATGTACGTAGACGGTAAGAATTAGAAGGCAAATGCAAGCTGAATAAACAAATCCCTGATCTCTGCTTGCTGCCCCACCCTCCCCAATCCCACCCTCCTCCAGCAAGGAAGCCCAACCTCGGGTAAGCTGCCCCGTCCTGCCTTTCCCTGCCCTTCCCCACGTTACTGCCTCCTCCGGCAGGACCACCTCTCCATGGCAGAGCCACTTCTCCACAGCAGGGCTACCTCTCCATGCCTCGGGTACCCGGCTCCCCCTCACCCTTGGCTGCCACCCATGCAAGGCTGTGAGCCACCCCAGCAGCGGCCAGGGAAGCTGAAGAGGCTCCAGGCTGGAGGAAATGGAGCAAGACGAGCTCCGACCAAGACTGCTGGCCAGTTTCTTGCCCAATTCCAAAGTATTTCCTCCCTGCATCTGCAGACGCCACCTCAGCATTAGGTGGTACCTCAGCCTCAAATGTACCATTGCTGACAATCTCTCTGGGGGACACAACCTTCCCAGGGTGAATTTTACTGTACAAATCCTAACACACACACACACACACACACACAGAACAACCACCGAGAAATCAAAGACGACAGAGGGTTCACCTAAAAATGCATTTATAGGGCCCAGCTCAGGAGGAGTAGCAAGGATGCTGCATACACGGGCTGTGCTGGTATTTGCTGAAGGCTTAACAGGGCTTTTAGTCACAGCACATTTTATTTAGAAGCTCTCCCTATAAAGCAGGCTCTCTCCAAGTATTTTTTTTGCACTCCCAAAGGATTTCTGCTCTGAAAGACAAAACTAATTTTCCCTTGAAATTTCTGAAATGGCAAGGGATCAGTGAGACAAAGAAGGTAAACCATACTAAGTTACTTAGAAGATCTGGCATTTCTCTGTTTTCCTCCTGCTACCCCAAAATCTTCATCAGGTCTGCTGGAAGAATAAAAATCTGAGCTTTTTTCTGCATTTCATAATGACTGTTTCTGTGTCTATCTGGATCTTCTCTTTTCCTCTCACATAAACCAACATGGCCAGAAGAGCTTTAGCTCTGAGGTAGCCTCCATGACTTCCACTGCCCCCTCTCCCTCCCACCCTCCAGCATAAATATTTCTCTGAAGTAAACAACAAAAAAGGAGATGTTTACCATGTTTCCATTTGGGTATCACTCCGTAGATGATTAGCTGTAGCAAAACAAGAAGAAAGTTACACACAGACCTCTTCAGAATTACACTTCCCGCAACCGGCATGAAGAAGCAGGCAGCGAGCATGTTTACCAATACTCCCACATAAGCCAAGTTTTTCTCTTCTCATATAAATATGATTGTCAAGTGTTTCTAGTATATGGCTGATAGAAAGACAATCTGGTTTATTCAGGCTCTGTTTAAAACAAAATCTCACAGGGACACACGTTTACATACAGTCATTAATCGTATTAACTTGAAATTTTATGTGTGGTAAGCTAGTAATTGTTATATAAACCATTTATTGCTTTGCAATTGAAGACACGATTACCAGCTGCAGGGCTGTTCCCAGGCGGGAAGGGGAGGAGGAGAAGTAGGCACGCGAGGATTGCTCTGGTAGCAAGTAAAGAACATAAGAAAGGCAGCTGGCCCCATGGCCAGGTACTGAGACTATATTTGTTAGTCATTAGAGCAGCACGGTCTGCTCCCAGAGCAGGGCAGGACCCCAGCTGCTCGAGCTATGCAGTCCATGGACAACAGCTAGGTGAAGCCTGCGGCGCTGATGGGACCAGTGGCCACACTCAGAGTCGAGAGGGGTCTGGAGGGAGGCCAGCCATCAGGTACCAAGCACCTGGTCACCAGCCTCCGACAGGGAAGTCAGCACTTTCTGCAGCCGGATCAGCCCAGCTCCACATGGGAACATCCCAGGCAGCATTATTCTTTCAGAAAATCAACACCCTGTCAAGTCAGAGAGTTGAGCACCAGCCTTAAATTATAGGTTCCCCAAAGAGGCGACTCAACATTAACAAACTTGCCCCGGGAGACAGACAAGGAGCATGCATATGCTATAGCAACCCTCAGAATCAGCTAGGAAAAGAGCAAAGTTATGTCAAACACGCTGCCAGGAAAACCCTGCATCTCAACTCACTGTGCCAGCAGGGTACAGTCAGCAACAGAGAGCAAACATGGAAACCTCACAACCTCTCCTTTTCAGAGGCATCACGAAGAAACTTAAATGTATACAAAACACAGACACCACATCTCTTTTTTTTTTTTTTTTTTTTTTAAATATTCTTGTCTATAATATGAAGGTAAGCCTATCTGTATGGAGTAGCTGGTGACTAGTGTGAACAGCTAAACCATGGGTTTTACCAGCGCGGTAAGGGGCTGAGGTTACAGGACCCTGCCTGATGCCCTCCATACCATTCACACAGGGCTCTGGCTTGTATCTGGATTCAGGCAGCCACAAATGCACAAGGGCAGGCCATTCATAGCAGCCTCAAAGGGGCTGTCTGTCTGGCAGGGCACGCAGCACTGCTCCAAGCAGCTCTGTTGTCCCCTTGTTCTCAGATGGGAAACAAAGCCCTGCAGAAACACCTGCATCCTTACCCATGAAAATCAACCAGTGATTCCAGCATTGGGACCTTTGTCATCTGAAAAGGAGGGAAATGATCTTCTGCCTAAATCATGCTAAAGGCTCATAAAAACCAGAAATCCTTGGGAATGATAAGGGGAAAAAATTGAAAGAAAAAAGTGGCATGATGTTTTAAAATGTACTGACTCTTGCGTTATTGACCATATGCTCTGAGCTTGGAGTCATTACAAAGAAAGTTTTCCTATAAAATCTTTGTACTGCAGGCAATCTAACAAGTGGAAAAGACTGTCAGAAAGAAAATGTAATCTTATTTAATCTATTGCAGTAAGGGACTCATTTACTGCTTCTCCATCATTATCAGATCAAGGTCATTATCAGATCAACTGTTTTCCTTAGAAGTCTTGAATCTTTAAAAATTAAAGATATTTCCTTCCTCCAGCCCCTGTGCCACTACTTTGACACCACTGGCAAGACTGCTGTGAAAAAGGGGCTTTCTACTATACAGGTTCTGACACTTTGCAATAGCTGTAGTTCAAAACACATTAAAAATGAAAGGGAAGGAGTGGCTTTGCCTTTTTATTTTTTTATACTGAAAACAGATATTCTCTTATATCCCCTACCCTGCAGATAAGCCCAGGACCCGGATTGTAAAACTGCTTTTTGCTATTTTAATTCAGGATACTGCTGTTAGAACAGGATCCGTGGTGCTTTTGTTTGTTTGTTTGTTTATGGACACCTCTAACCCTTGATCAACAGGGAGGCTAAGTGTCTTTTTCTAACAAAGAAGTCTACCATGAACAGCCACATCTCCTTCCCCTTAAAAAAGGGAAGAGAAAGAAAAGGCAAGCAGCTAGCGACAGCAAAGCGTGTATCGTGGATGATCCAAAATACTTACTCAGCTTTGGTGCTTTTCATTTTTAAAAGCACTTACCCCTTAATGGGTTTGCCTCTTGGCCAACAGAATTTCATTCCTCCTTTCAAAAGCCTGCACATGCCACTCCCAAGAGATTCAGTGGAAGTGGGGCAGGCACAGCTGCCAAGAGTAACCCACGGACAGGAAGAGCAAGTAGGAGAACCCACTCTCTCACAGCCTCAGTGAGTGCTCCAGGCTGTGCTGCCGCTGTGGGCATTAAAATGAGAAGGCAGAAACGAATTCAGGGCTACCTCTGACCTTTGGGTTAGACCAGAATGTTTAACACCAGTCAGAGTCTCAGAAACATAAAAAGCAAATCTTCCTGCATTTTTCTATGTGCTTCATGCTAGTTTTCTAGCCAGCTTTATCAACTGCCTTTGACCAGAAGGGAAATGCTGTCTTTCAAAATATAAATCAGATGACTGAACAGAATTTTTTTTGTTGTTTTGCTAGAAAAGAGAGTCATAATCCTGCCACACCCACCTTCGGCTCCCAGGGATAAGTCATCTTCAAAACTTCCTCCATTTCTCACCAGCATGCCTGAAAATGTACAGTTAGCAGTTCAAAAACTACAATGCTACAGTGTTTTCTTTCCAACAGCTTAACTAAAGATATTAGCAAGATACATTCAGTTGATACAACAGGGTATAACCAGACTATATTTACAATTCCTGCATTACTCATGCACTAAAAACACACTAAGAGGTGACAATTAACATTTGAGAACGTAGATAAATGATTTTGAAAGAGAACGACTACAACACTGCTTTAGTTTTGTGCTCAGAAACATCCCCTAGTCAACCTGCAAGCAAATTAATTGCAAGTGGGAACCTGGAGGTACCACCCAACACATCTGCACCTTCTGCTGCTATGTTATCTATACTCCAGACATCTTACCATGGGGATCCAGAGTCTGAGTCCAACTTAGGCATTCCCCTCTCTCTCCCTGTACCAGATTATGAGTGGAAGCAAAGACTCCAGGCACAGCAAGTAATTCCTCTGCACCCTGTCACTACCTGCACACTCTCACTGTACTTTGAACTTTAGTATTCCGACCTGCTCAGATAGTAAAATTTTCAGGCGTGGCAACCGGAGTTATTAGAGGCAGAGACTGCCTAATGCTTGCCAGCTTGGAAAGGAAATTACAACCTCCCTCTTCTGCACATTTTGGGGTTTTATTTAGGGCTTACTACACTCTCCAAAAAGACTTATTCAGGATCTTTTCCCCCTTCTCCAATTTCTCAGGCCCGACTGCTTCACAGTGACGATACTCAGCAACGCTGACTAGGCTGTGGTTTGTGCCGCTGCTAAAGAGCCAAGGTCTCAGGTGAACGTCCGTGAAAGCACAGTTCCCAGCAAAAGAGGTTCCAGTAGGTAAAGCCTTTCCTTACCCTTCAACAGAGGATTGCTTTGCTCATCCAGGGAGGCTCCCAGAGGCGTTCTGAAACCACAAAAGAGATTAATACTACTTTAAAAACTTGCTGCTTCATGTCCTTCCTTACAGTGTGTAACAAGCTTGTGATAGCAGCAGTTGTCCCTCCCTCCACCCCCAGAAAGCACAAACATCTGAGGACTGGCAATAACTTCCTAAACAATCCCCAGCCCTCTGAACAAATACGTCTTGTAGGGAGAAACAACAAAACATGTTAATAATAACTGCAACACTCAGACACCAGTCAGTGGCAAAGCTTCGGGGTCAGCAGCCCTCTCAAGGAAAATCATGGGCTTCTCAGCAAAACACCCAGAAAAAATGATCGTGGGGTTTTGAATGGACTAATTAAATCTCATTTATATGACAAAAACCATTGCCATTTTTCTACACATTTAAAACTTCTTGGAGAGAGGGGTGAAAAGCTGTATTTGGTGATCAGGAACAAGATAAAAATCTTGACAGCTATGTTAGCTGTCACTTGCCAGTTCTGATACTTTATACACTCTTCACATTGGCTCTCATTTGGATGATCCCTGCTATTGCTACTCCCTGAAGGACAGGGGATTTGCTGAACCCCACGGTGCCCTAAAGGAGCAGTAGCAACCATACAAAAGGCAGGTCCACTCCTTCTCTGGGTTCATGCTACAGTTGTTGACACCAGCTGGATGTTTCCACATCTTGTCTCCGAGATGTGTTTAACCAAAGGCCTGTCAATACTGAGTAGCACAGCATTAACTCTCAAAGCCCAAAACAAATTCATAAATACAATACTCAGAAAGAAGGGGAAGGCAGATTATTTATGTTCCTATATTATGTATGTTTCATTTGGGTTTTTAATTGGACAAACACAAAAACCTGCCCAAAGACCTGAACGCAAACAGTGCTCTGATACATTATTTGTTTTGGTGCCGTGGCCAAATCAAGCAAGGGAAGTTTGCATCTGCTTTGTAACAGGCCTTACACTTCACAACCTTATTTTTTTCCCTCCCCATGGAAAGTTCACTCTTTCCATGTGTGGCCTGCTGATAGGGAGCAAGCTCACTTCGACGTGTCTTTTGCAAAGCAAAGTAAAGTCTCACCACAGTGAGATGCCAAGGCAAACAGCCAGAGCATCCAGGTGCACGAGCGTGTTTTGGGTGACAAGACAGACTCTGCCGAGGCTCAGATCTCCCAGGTTTCTGCGTGTCTGTCCTGTCAAGGGTTTGAAAAAACTTAGGGCATATTGTCTAAACCTGTCACGCTACAACAAGTCTTATGTTCTGAGGTAATAACTATGCTGGCTGTTTACTCTCTGGCTTTGATGAGTGCGCTCCCATCCTTTTCCCTCTCCTTCCCTAGTAGCTATTTCCACGCTTCTACCTTTTCGATGCAGAAACTTGCTGGCAATGACTTTGACAGCCAAGGTCAGTGCTGCATGCACCAGCTGGCAGAAGACAGTAAAATCAATCACCAAATCTGGCATTTTCTTTCAGAAATTAAGTCTGTCACCCCTCCAGCATGTTAGTGACTACCAGAAAAGCAGCCCTGTCAAAGCAGCCCTGTCAACCACCTCTCTGCTGCCTTGCTTGCACTGCTGCACGCAGGCACGGCTGCCTTATACCCCCTGCATTTGAAAAACTTGTATTTAAGAACTAGACACAACATGAGTTTAAACAATGGACAGACGAGTATCCACACAAAAATCCTCACGGGCAACAGCACGAACAGCTCTGCCTTTCTGTGCCAGCCTGTTTTTCACCAGCAAGGCCCACGAGCCAGCTTGGCCAGCTCTGTCTCAGGGCAGCTCCCCACACTTGGGAAGGTCAGGGCTGGGGGAACTCTCCATTTGCTGGGCCCTCAGGATGAGGTCCCCCTGACAGAGGGTCATCGCGGCAGGTCCCCAGCAGCTCCCAGCAGCCTTCGCACAGTGGCTGGTGAGGAGCGGCACAGGGAGACCAACAGCAACCAGAGGGCAGCCAGAGCAAGCAATCGGGCGTGTGCCTGGATCAAGGGATCCTATGGTTTTCCACCTGCGTTCACTCATTTATTATTGTATTTTAACATATGTGGCGATAATTTACCTCAGTATTGGTCTACAAAAGAACCGAATGAACCCTCGATGCCCA
This sequence comes from Scopus umbretta, assembly GCA_013400535.1. NCBI lineage: Eukaryota > Metazoa > Chordata > Aves > Pelecaniformes > Scopidae > Scopus > Scopus umbretta. Next base: position 39,761 of record VZTL01007538.1, read on the forward strand.
CATGGGTCACGGGAGCTGAGCAGGCAAGAGGACCACATGCAGCCTCAAGGCTTCCTCTCATTCCAGAGATTGGTTTGCTCAGGTACCAGTTGTGGTAGGGTGGTCTTCAGGAACGGGACAAGGGTTTCGCACTGTGCTTTAAAAGTGTTTAAACCTCAGCTTTTAAAGCCTTGATTGGGCAGGAGCCATGTTTATTTTAAACTTGAAGCAAAAAATCTCGCCTTTGAGGCATTTCAAGAACTCACTTCCTGCGTATCTACAGGAGATGGCTCCTAAATACCTCCCACATCCCCTGTATTACTGGCAGAGTTCAAATATACTCAATCAAAATAATACACGTCACCAAAGGGTTGACAAAAATTTCTCCTTTTCTATCAGTAGAACACAAACACTTGTGTTTCCTGTCTTAGCTTTACAAGAGTTAAAACTAAAAACCTTTGGAAGCATTCTTGTTACTTCAAAATGCCTTTTCAAAGTATCAGGGAGATAGCAAAGGATGTCTTTCTCAAAGGCATGTGATTCCCAAAACATGAATGAACCAGAAACTTTGGGTAACATCTGACATTTCTTAAGCCTCCGTAACTCTTATCACAGTGTGGTGCATACTTGCTTTTTTTTGTTGTTGTTGTTTTGCCGTTGGATGTTTTTTAAAAAAAAGGAAAAAAAAAAAAAACCACAACCAAAAAAACATGTGTCTACCAAATTAAATAGCATGGGATATTAGGAACCCTCCTCTCTCCTCCGAAGCAGATGTGAATCAGAGATGCCAAGTAATAAGAGCTCCAAAGTGCTAACATGAAAGTCAAGGGACAGCCAGTAATTCTTTTTATCCGTATTATAACACTGTTGATGGTTTTGGAAACAAAGGAATAAATCTTATAAACAGATCTATTTATGCAGTGTGTTGGTACTAAGCTTTTTTTGTGCTGCTGCTTCCAACTCAAGCCAGAAAAAGAGATTTTAAAAGTGCCAATTTTTTTTCTGATGTACATTTCACAAAAGCTTATAGAAACTCAGACAAAATGGGAAGTACTGCTTTTAGAAAATATGTAACAGAGAAAATACTTTATTTTAGTAACTGAATGTCCACTTGTAGTAATGGCTATATTTTTGCAAGAGAGGTAACTTGTAAGAATGAGGTTGTGCGATGGACCAGAAACAGAAGCTCGGTCTAGGTTATGTTGCCCACACTTTGTAGCAATCAAAGCTCCACAGCAAAAACAGTGGTAGTAAACAAGTGAAATTTCAGGGACAACAACAATTGTGAATTTCACATCAACTGTTGATTTTAAGTATCCTTTTTTAAACAGTGCACTGTAGTATCTGTAGGGCTATTCTGTCATCTGTTACGCTGTCCTCTTTTCCTATATACATTCTTATCAAGAGACAATCAGTTCAGGGTTTTCATATATACAGTCACTTTATAACAGTGCAAGTTGACTAATCATTTTACTGCACATACTAGCTACTGCTCACATGTATATTAGACAAAAAAAAGGAGACCATTCTGCAGTTTTAAAACACAAGGGACTCCAGGCAGCTGGGATCGCAGCTCCCAGACATGAACTGTATATGCATGCACTCTGCACATTACCGAGTCAGAGACTCAGAACCAGTCTGAATAGCTTGGTTTAAGAGATCTTTTAAAAAATGCTAATTTTGCCTTTCTGAGGAAAACACAAGATTTACAGCAGTAAATAGCTATACTTTAAAAGACTTCTGTGGAAGGGCCAAAATCGGTTTCACAAACATGCATTAACTAAATTTGCATCTCCGTATTAGCAAAAGGATAAACTTGTGCTTTATTTCCTTATATGTAAAAAATGGAAAGAGAGTATAAAATAAAATTCCCATATTTTGGGAATCAACCGCCAGAGATGCAAACACATGCCACAGAAGCATTTGGTGTCAGTTTTAACAACAGATAGTTACCAGAGCACAGGAATAAAATTGCAAGCTTTGTGTTATTACTCAAGACTTGTGACCATCTATTAGATGTTCACATTGTCAGTTCGTAGTTTTGCACTATTCCTTAAATTCTGTATGGAAATGGTAAGGATGACAAGACCAGGGAAGGTTCTAGACAGAAATCCTGTCTATTTATCCTGTCTATGTATCCCTAGATACAGAGGGAACTGGCACTGCAGCATTAGGAAGAATTTCTCCCTCAGGGGCCTCTTCCCCCTCCACTCCTCCATTTTTCACTCTCTTCACTCAAAAAATACTTCTAGTCAGGCACTGAATTCATAACACTTATTTTTAAGGATATACTTTGCTAGACCAACAGGACGCCAGATTTCAGGGAAAGTCAGAAAAATCTCCTGTTCTGGCATTCTGGAAGAACGGCCTGTCAGGTCTGAACATCATATTTTAGGGATACAGTGTGATTTTGAGCCTCTAGCTGCCAACACCCCCTCCAAGGCACAACCTTTAGATAGCCGAAGAAAACTATACCAAGGACCCTGTAGCTATAAAGCAACCCACGCTTCAGTTACGGGAGTAGGCTCAGCTCAGCCACTTCGGGATCAAAAGATCACAAAGGCACAGCTAATCTCAGAGGTAAATTTTCATCTTAACACAGCTGCTCTCAGAAGGAGAAGGAAACCAGAAATATCAAGTAGGGGAGGTCTTGAAATGCCATAGTTTACTACTGGAAAGCTAATTGTTAGCTTCCCCCCATCGACTCTGGCTCCAAGGGCTGCTAGGATTGAATGGAGAAAAAGACGGGACAAAAGCAGCTGCTACTGGACGTAGCATTTACACTTTTATGTGACTGAGGATGACAAAAAAGTAATGCCATCAGCCTGTTCCAACTACTGAGGAAGTATTTTGTAATAGTAACAGAAACATGGAACTTTTATGCCACATCGCAAGTTAAGAATGTCAGTCCATATAGCAGGCACAGAGAGAGACTTGGATAAATCAAGCTAGCCCACATCGTGCCATCGCTCTTTAAGGCCCCTAAGCACAGAGGCCATTCCCGTGTAAGCTCTGTTTCTTTAAACCTGCAGCAAAAAACAGGCAAGGCAACAGGAGGCTTCAAACCAGAGCCCCTCGGTGAGAAACGGAGCAGCTTCCAAAATCCCGCTGCCGTCCTCTCCCTAAACTGAGTTCCCCGCCAGCGGCTGAAAGTCTTCAGCCTCGTTACATGAGACACCAAGGAGAGGAGCCAAAAGCCAGCCCTCCTCCAGCCACACGTACGAGCTCCCCTCGTAACCCCGACTGCAGGTACGAGCCCTCTAAGCCCGAAGGGTACGTCTACTCCAGGGAGGCTCCTGGCCGGGCCAGTGGCAGACACCGCTCCGCAGCGCAGAGGTGCCCACGCTAACCCACGGGAGAGGACGCCGCCGAGAATGCCTCCCCTCCGCTACGTGGGAACTGCGCGGCCCGCCACCCCGCGTGGGGGGCCGTGGGCTCCGGCCCCGCA
>VZTL01007541.1:0-18358 GCA_013400535.1 Scopus umbretta
AATGAAAATACACATTAAATATTTGCTTTATTTTTGTTTTCTCAGCTCATATTTTGATCATCATACCTTAGGATTTTTCAGAGTAGAAAATAATCATTGCCCAATAGGAAGCAGTAATTTACGTGGTATTCTGACATTTAAGTTGTAACAGTTAAAGTTCACAATGGGCATAATTAGAAATAGAGTAAAAACTGCAGTAAAATGACTAGCCAGTCATAATTTATGTGTTAATAGCTGGAGAAATCAAGTCCCAACAGCAAGGGTATAACCAGTCTTCAGAAGGATAAAACAGAAAAAAGCCCAGACAAATTAGACAAGTATACTCTTAACAGAAATGGTCAAAGAAATTACTTGGGACTTATGAATGAAAGTAAATTAATTTAACCTAGACCCTAGACTAGAATGATAAAGATTTCCTGGTGGCAGCTGGGAAGATAAATAAACTACTAAAAAGCCAACACTGAATTACTGAATGTATTGTTGGGAAAGAAAACTCATTGACATTAGCAATGGAATACCACATAGATGTGTGATAAGTGTTTGCTGCGAAGAGAAAGAGTTGGACTCATCAGTTCAAGAGATTACCTTTAAGTCCTGTGATCTGACATGAAGCAATAACTGCATCAGCTTTACCAACATGTGATTCCACTCTTATCTTTTGAAGCTGCCCTACTGCACACAAAGCATATATGGATATCCACATCTGACCTAAGAATGAATTACTTAAAAAAAAAAAAAAAAAAAAAACACACAAAGTCCAAACAAAAACAAATAATCTAATTTTGACTGAAGAATCTCTAACTGAAATTATTTTTAATTATTTTTGAGTCAGTAACAGCTCAGTCCTGTTGTGATTACTTAGGATCATAATATAATTACCCTTACAGGGTCAGACCATCTGTTCATGAAAATCCTAGCAGCTACTCTGAAGTAACATTTTCAATCTTCTGTTTATCACTAGTCTGGGTCTCCCCCTCTCAATTCTAGCTTTCAAATATTAAGTACATAGTCAAATTAAAATGTCACCAGCATGTTAAAAGACTGACTAAAAAACAGAAAGGAAATTAAAACCACAATTCATTTGGTCAAATGAAACAGCAAAACAAAATTATACAACAGCTATAAATTGTTATTCATGGTTTAAGTCAAAGATGTTTTAAAGTTCCTTTTTCTCCCTCAATACTGTGCGTTAAATATTAATATGGTGTGTCATTTTGCTAAACCAAGATTAAGTGAAATGATTGATGATACTGATTACTAATAAGTCTATTTTGATGAAACACCATGTAGTTTTCCAAGACAGCTTTATTTATAATACATGCCAGTTATCCTGTGTTTTGTTTTTTTTTTAATATTGATTCCCTCACCAGGTATGACAGGCAAGCAGAAGCAAATGTTTCAGTGACATTCCATTGTGCTGAATACTTTATTAAAAAGTGATCTTTTGGGGTGGGGTTTTTTTTAAAGAGTATACAATAAGCTACAAACTCACTGCAACAACTTTATAAACACAAAACTTCTTGTTTACTTTCTTAAACATATCTACAATTCCCATTTATCTAGACTGGAGAGAAATCTTTCGGGGGTTGTCAGATTTGGAGAATATATTTTAAAGATACCCATTTCTTTCCCCCCCTGTTCTCATGTCTCTTTGATCTTATGTTGCAATATTTGTCATTTTACAGCCCCTGAATTTCCACATTTCTGCTTCAAAAACAACTCACGCTAAATTCAAGCTTAACTATTTAATGCATCTTTTATAGACAGACTATCTAAGCCAAATGTTATCACCTATTTAACATGATTCTTACGCTCCAAAATTGTTCCTTTTCCCTCTTCAAGGAGTTAACCTTTAACACCTAAGATTTTTTCACAGAAACCATTGGAAATCCACACAGATGTAAGAGTTGCACACCTACAACTTGTATTTCCTGTAGTAAACAATCATAGATACTCTTCTGTTCACTCAATCCATCTTCCTTTTAGGTATGATTGTTCTGGAATTTTTTCCTGTCCTTTGTTCCTCTTGGAATGGCCCCCAGTTGAAGGCTATGATAAGGATCTGTTACTTATGCTGCCAAAACGGGCATTAGTTTAAACAGGCCTTGCCTAGGACGCTGAGCAGGTGGGCCTGGCCCCGTGCAGGGCGGTCCCAAACACAAGTCACCAGTATTGCACTGCCCCGTCCCCGTGCGTGGAGCAGCAGGACAGAGCTTTGAGAGCAGAGGCTAGAGGAGAGGAAGGACTTACAGTTCCAACCTCATTGCTAGCAAAAGCAAAGTCAGTACACTTGAGACTATTTGCTTTTTGTGAGATGAGAAAAAGGAATCTTCCTGCTTTGCTGAATGGCCAATAGTATGACAGAAAATATGAAGAAGTTGTAAAGTACAGTTTTGTAAAAAGAAGTTTGTTTACTTAAGAGATACCTCTGTATTTGCCCACTATCAAGATCTAATGTTTCCATATGGACAATACGCAGTGGTTTTAATTTCAGTAGTAATTCTTTACTACCACCATGCGAGTCAAAATGCAGGGGGTTGCATGGAGAGTGAAACAGATGAATACTTTTATAAGGCTTAAAAAGGAGAAAACGCTATTTTCAAGTTTTCTGTAGCAGAAGTTATCAACCGATACCACACAGTATTGTCACAGATGTTATCCCACCTTCCCAATCTTCCTCCAGTTATTTCAGTATGTTCAGTATAGCAAATATCACCAGTAAGCATCTAATTCAATTGCTCTGTATGAACACTAAGCATTTTGGATACAGGAGAGGAAACCAAAACTACACAAAGGTGTAATTTTTATGGTCATCAGGGTGTATTAGCTTTCTTCATCTGAATTTAAGCACCTGCAAAACATCAGTATGCCTAAGAGCAGTTGGAAAAGCTTGTATTTCATCTAAACTTTTGAAACAGAACTAGTATTGTACTGAAGGAGCCTTTCTCCCTTCTCCCCTGAGACATGAACACTGGTTGCCTACAGACCAAGACTTAATGACTTCTAAACGCTTCCAGATACTGAATGTAGAACTGCTTCACATTGTTTTAATCCTGGAACTTGTATATCACAGCAGAGGGATAAGGAAATGAAGTTTTGCAGCCACAGAGATTGTTCATGTTAGTTATGGAAAAGTATCAAGAAATACAAACTGGCACTTCACTTACATAAAAAGCACTACCAACACAAGAAAGACCTTGTTCCACTACTTTCTACAACTTCTGCAGAACTTACTGAATTCCACAGGTAGCAATACTAGGTAGTAACACTATGTGCTGACCAGAATAACTTTGCAGAATAACAAACAGTTGTGCTGTCCAACACCTTAGGACCTGACCACAGCAGTTGTTTCAGCAGCTTATATTAAATATCCTTGTTTTATGTATACCAAAGTGAAAACCAGACACGATTAAGGTCAGTTTTGAAACACCACCACTGAAAAGTGTTTGGAAATAAACAGAAAATGTATCAGAACCTGGTCCAAGCTGATACAATGTTATACTAATATTACCAAAAACCTATTATTTGGTGTGACTCAATTCCCATTACCACCTCTGTGGCTCATCAACACTGAAAGTTATCATTTAATGAGCACAGTCACATTGAGCTAGAAACAACATCACTGCAGGACCAACAGCTGTCACCTCACTGATGGTCTTCTTCCTATGGTATGTCTTTTTTTTTTTTTTTCAGTAGCTGCAAGTTTGGAGTTCAAAGCTAGCAAAAACTACCTAGTATTAGTGGTTCTTCACTTTTTTTTCTTGAATAAATTAGCAATTCCAGAAAACACAACATCAAATTTCATTCTCAAGGTGATCCAATGTTGTGCCTGTCTCAGGAAAGATTTCCACTGCTACAGGACGTACCTTAAATGAGACATGCCAGAGGACAAGTTTTGATTAATTTTTTTTCTTAGCAATTATCTTTTTATTGTTCTTTTAAATGTCAGTTAAACTTTCACAGAAGAGTTTTCCACATCTACAGTCTATTTTGTTATTGAGTGGTGTTCATTGTTCAAAACACCCTCCAATCCAAAACAGCTGCCTCATTAGTTCAGCTCCTTCTCAAAGGAGAACATCCTAAGCCTTCTCATCTGAAACCTAGGCACATTAGCTCATATACTAATAGAAGAAAGGACGAAACAGATGGTTAGCCTAGGTACAGGGTACTGCTTCACTGCCACATACAGTGCTGTGATTATATTCTAATCAGCAAGAGATAGGGAAAAGTCATACATAACTCCAAAGTCCCCCAAGGACTATGAAGTGTCTTACAAGATATCTTTGTTGCCAGTATGGGGTTTTTTTCTTTATTTGGTTGAGTATGCTGAGGTTTTTTTTCCCTATTTTCCAAACAGGGGGAAAAAAAACACAGAAAACCAATCCCTCACCATAAAAAAGGAACTAGAAGTTGATTGCTATTACACAACTTTACCTTCAAGAGAAGGTTATGAAATACATGACAGAAGCTGCACTTACATTGTGATTTATAACATCACCAAAACTTTGCATCTCAGTTGCACCTCAAGTTGTCAGGAATTCCCACATCAAACATGTCCTCGTAAAGACAGGAAATAGCAGATTGTTACCAACTGGACTCTTATACCAAAAGGATAACACGTAATCTGCTTCTAATTTTCTGGCACAGTATTTTGTAGCACTCTACTTCTGTGAGCTTTGTGGCACCATAGGGATTAAATGCATACTGATGTAACACAAGTTCAGTGCAAAAACCAGAAACACTTTGCCTGAACTAGGGGGGAAAAAAAAAAAAAAGTCAGTTATGGCTGGCAGCTGGTCATTCTTCATTTTTTTTTTCCAGGTGTTAAAGCTTGACTTGTTTTTAACTTTATTTTTTGCAGTGCTGCTGACAGTCTTTGTCTAGCCTTGTTGTTAAGGTATGTTCAGTACTGGAACTGCTGGAACCATTATTTGATCTTCATTTCTCTGCCTATCATTCAGAACGATGCTGTATGCCAAACAAAAGGCCAAGAATGTGAGATGCAAATCTCTTTTTTTTTTTTTGACACCTTATATGAGAACCTCTAAATTTCTTAATCAACTTTCCCATTTCATACAGAAACAATCATAAATATATACATATATACTTAATTTTCAACACTAAATAGCATACTCCTCTTGCTGAATGGTGACGCTGCTCAAAAACATTAAAATATCACAGAGATTGGGAGGATTATTTTCTGAAGGTTCTTTTCCCCTTTCCTTGTACATTTTCAGTCTCTACAGCCAAAAGCAATTTTATTTGACTAAATTCAAAGGACAAAGACATTGAAAAACAGAAGCTGTAAATTCATGTTGTGGTGGCTGTGTCACTGCTTCCTGTTTTATAATTTTTTTTCCACATAGACAGATGGAAGGTTTATTTTATTGCTGCTTACTATTTGAAAAAATAAAGCACAATGAAGACATATTGTCCCTTTCAGATATAAGGCCGGTTTTGGAAGAAAATCAAGGTCAAAAATAAACCAGCACGTATATGGTGAGTTCTGAATACATAAAGTAATAACAAGACAGAAATAATAATTGGTATTCAGGATTCCAACCAGAATTTGTTGACTTCAGTTACAGCTATTTATTTTACCAAGTAATGTCTGGGCAGCCTCAATATTTAGGTTTCAAAGTGACTGGGAATTATAATGCTATTTCCATTTTCCTCTAAATATACATTTTGTTGGACTGTAAGATCCACGCTGAAACCCTGACCTCGGTGCTCAGCAGCAGCATTACGCCAGCTATCTTCAGAGCAACACCTATGCACAGCAACTTCAGCTACCTGCACAGCGAAGATGCTGCAGAAAAGCTGCATGCTCAGGCTTGGCAGCACATGCTTGGCGTCACCCAGGCAGAAAGAAAAGGCTCAGGAGACCACCAAATATTTGCATGTGCGGAGAAATTCTGGTTTAGTTCCGATAAAAACATTGGAGACTTGAGAAGGTAAGTTCAAATCTGACCACATCTCACACATTAAGATAAAATCAAGATTTCTTTAAATAGGTCCTATGTTTCATTACAGTCTAAAAGTATGGTAGCTTCAGCTTTCCAATTAGACATGAAATGTGAAGTAAAAAGCTTCATACACACATCAGTGACTTTTCTGAGGCTGTAATTGCATGGGATTGCATGAAATTGGCTTGTGCTGAACATTGGTCCAAAAAGGCTTAGATCTGTTATGAAGTTCTCTTTCTCCTTCTTTATATAGACTACAGGTATAATTATCAGCAAACTGAAAAGCAGCAAGGTCATGTTGTCTTTTCCGCTAGAAATACCATGCTTTGCAAAAATAATTTGCAAAATTTACATTTAGCAGCTTTCAAATTCCCGGTAGTTGTTACAACATGTATATTCAGGAAACATTAGGTGGAAGCAAATACATCTAAACTTTAAATTAACACTGTCACCTTCCCACATAGACTATTCATTACAGTAACTTTTAGGTTATGAGCAGCTGGCATGCTTCTCCAGTATCAAAGCATGTGATATTTTAAGTAAACCATACCTAGAGTTTAGTGCTGGAGCTCTTGTATAGCACTTAGTAACATTCCAAACTAATTTAAAATATCATAAACTTGAGCTTGCTGTTCTGTTTTCAGTAGCTGGCATCTTTAGATTAGTTTATAGGAAAATGTTCATAATGGCTTCATTCATTTCAGTTTTTATTTTATATGTGTTTTTATACCTATACATCTGTAACTAGATATAGATAAAATGCCAACTAGAAAGAATGAAAGATGGAAATGATTTTGTAGAACATTTTGCCTGACAGAAGTTACCTTAAAATGGTCAACATTTCAGTTAACACTTTTGCACACAATATTATGATAAACATAATGGCTGGCTTCACCAGCCAACCACCAAGTATCCACATCCAAGACACTCATTGCTAGATACTTACAGAGCTGTATCCACACAAAAGTAAAATATAACCTTATATAACAACACACAGATGCTTCCCTACGTACTCAAGTTTGATAAAAAGTGTTTAATAGAAAGTGATTTTTGTTGTTACACTGATTTTTAATGAGGACTGCAAATGGCAGTTCCAGGTAAGAGTACCTTGCATTTTCTCTCTCTTTCTTGTCTATATATTATTTATTATTATTATTTAATTTTTATTTTATTATTATTTATTTATTATTTATTATTTATTTTATTTTTATCATTTTTTCTATAGATTTTCTTTTAGAATAAATTAAATGCTTGGTAACCAACTTGTCTCTAATGGATATGAACTGTATGTTTTTGAGCCAAACCTTACAGCATGACATTCAACTGAACATTATGCCATTTGCTACTGTTACTGAAGAACCACCCTCTCGCATGATAATTGCGTGATTTCATGTTCCTTTGACCTCTAATTCCAGGCATCAGTCACCACAGCTTTCCATTTTGAAGTACTCATTACAGCACCCGAACCATATACTACTTGAATTCTGAACCACTTTAACAGCTTTCCATCTCACTTGTTAATTTGACTTCCACATTTATTATTCCCAATATTGTAAAGGTTAAGAACTTTAATCCCCACTGCCCTGCACATACTGCATTCATTTATTTGCGAGACAAGTGTAAGCTTTCCAGCCCCATTTAACTGTATTTTCAGTTAGATTTTTTTCATAGGTATAATTGCTGCAAATGCCAAAGGTGCAGAACAGCATAAGAGTCAACCCAATGTTAATTCAATAGACTTTCAAAAAGAGTACCTATCTGACATTTCTTTGAAGGTGACTGATCTTCCTAAAAACTTTAGATCAGGTCTAGAGTAAGGTGTTAGTAGAGAAAACATAGCATGACATGGCCATAAGACTGACCAAGAAGAAAACCCCACTGCTAACAGTTATTACAATACAAGAAATTTAACCAACACCTTATAAGGTAAAAGGGGAAAGAAAAAAAAACCAAAAAAAAAACCAAAAAAAACCCACCAAAACACAGGTAATACAAAACATGAACAAATTAAGTTAATAGAATCACAGAATAATTTCAGGCTGGCAGAGACCACTCGAGGTTACGTGGTCCAATTCCTGCTCAAAGCAGAGCTGACGTCATTTAGACCACATCATTCACAGCCTGTACCCATCAGTCTATAATGCTTCCAAGGATGGCAATTCCATGCAGAATCACTAATCCCACATCAAAAAGAAATCAATTACATGGGTTAGAAGAACAAGGTACCCTCACTTGTGTCCTTAGCAGCATGAGAGCAGATGGTACATGCAAGAGCTGGTCAATTCCCTTCAGGAGCAGAGGGGATAAAAAAAAGACTTCTCTCTGCCTCTTAAAGAACTGTGTTCCTATGATTCTTCACTATTGCAGGCCAGAGACTGGCACTTTCAAGGGCAACATGCCAACTTGTGTTCTTCTTCTTAAACTGCAGGGTAAGACTACTAGAATGTTTCCTAAATCCTGTGGAACTGAGCCCAGAGATCATGAGAAATTACCTTGTGTCCATGAGTGGCAGCAATGCTCAGCTCCTGTAGATGCTGGAACTCACCAGCACTGAATCACTACCTCCCTTCAAAACAAATCACCAACCTCTATTGAGTAGGAACAAGCCAAACTATCCTTTCTCCACTGAGGGATGTTTCTGTGTCTGGGCTCTCCCTGAGCCATACAGCAACATGCAAGCACAATGGATGCCCATCGTCAACCCTCCTGTAACACAACATCGTTCAGAAGTATTCAGTCAGATGGCTAACCATTTGAGTTTCCTAAAATCTCATGCACATATGGAGACTCTTCCCTCATTAAGTGTAAAACTGATTGTGAATGATGGCTTTACAGTTCATGAACAATTAGAACTCTACCTTAATAAATCCACCAACTAATGACCAAAGACATGGGAGCTAAACTAGCTCTGAAAAGTCTGATTGAAACTTGTGGCTGTCATGGTATCCCAAATTGTGACAGATGTTCTTCGTCATATGATTATATTTTGCAGGTTCACCAAAATGTAGATCTTGTCTTATCAGTTCACAATTCTATGTAGCAAATCACACCCCATACAGAGAACCAGCAGCAAGTTCTGGTAAGTCTCGTTTCTCAAAGAGTTAGTGTTACCTCCTTGATACTGTTAAACTTTGCACAAAAATTACTCTGTAATTTTTTTTTCATTTGATGTTAAAGAAAAATATCTACACAGCCATAATTTTCATCTAACAGCAAAAATTCTATCATATTTTCCACCCTCAGCTAATTTGAAAGCATAAAGTCTATACATCTATTTATAGAAAGATAGATATATACTCACGGGTTCTTATTTCTAAACTCACACCTGCTTCCCAAGCCAGTTAAGTATAAACCTAATACAGTATCTGGACTAAATACGCTACAGTAACACTTTATGAAGCACAAATTTATGTTTGGAGAGAAAAAAATGCTTCATACTGCTGGACTGGTAGTGGCAGTAATATTTAGAGATAATTTTACTTTTGCTTTGTGTAGGTATGCTTAAAAAGGACAGCATTGTTATGAATGCAAAGCTATGACCAATTAAAGAAACAGAAAAGTGTAAAGTTGTCATCACAGAATTAAGGCTTTCAGACTAACAGAAAAGTATCCAAAGAGAAAAAGATTAAAGGATCACTGCGTACATTTCCAAACATTTCTGCAAGTAGGCTTTTATGTGAAAAATGACTGCATCCCTATGATGACTTAGGGAGAAAATTGATGAGTTCCTGTTTTAAAAGCATAGAACCATAATAGTAAGTTCCTCTCTTAAAATAGTAAGTTCCTTTTTTTAAAAGCATAAGAAGATAAAGCAATGACAAGAAATGTATCAAGAAAGTTGCAAGGGCTTCCATAACCATGTACAGGATAAGGAACAGTGGAAAAATCTGTGAAAAAGCACAAATCCAGATTTTTTAAAAAATCTATGCTTTTGTTTAACAAAAAGTCCTATCTGGGCTGCATAGATAATATTCCTGCCATAACTTAAAACTCCACAAGCTGCTGCACAGCATACATCCTGAAAGATTGAAAATGAGGACTGTGACAGCAAGGTGTTTCTTTATTTACACAAACAGCATGTTTTTCTCCCTCACATTCATAGCAACCAGATAGCAACCTCAAAAATGTAACGTTTTCTTTGTTATCTACTGGAAGTAAGGGAAAAAAAAAACAAAAAAAACAAAGGAGCTTTGACCATGTCAAAACTGTGCAGACGTTTCTAACTGTTTGAAAACTATAGACAACATCAGAACAAAAGATTGTCTGAAGGTGTAATGAATGAATTTCCAAAGTTTTGTGCCTCTTCTGTCTACAAAGGTAGAAGCAAAAGAGGAGTAGCATTTGTTTTCTTTCAATATCCTATTCCCAAAGATGAAAAGTTCATATCCAAGAACATATGTAATTGATAAAACTAATACTGAGAAAAGAAAACATCCATATTTCCTTCAACAACAGATAATATTGTTCAAACCAGTGGGGACAGCAGAGACTGAAAATCTTCTCCAGTACCTTACACTTTAGTAAAGCTAAGGTTTTGCTTCAGATCTTATCTGTTACTGTCTAAGCACAAATGAAAAAAGAGTTCTCAGTAGCTGCCTGTGTGCTGATAGAAGGAAACTGTGTTTCGCAGTCAGGTTAAGCTGACCCTAAACTTTTCTGCCATGCTTAAGCTAACATGCTCTGAGGAGAAACTGTCCTTGTTTTTTGTCTCATATAGTCAATGCTTAATTCTGTGCTCAATGAAAGCTCATCATCCAAATCCCCAGAGCTGAATCTCAGCCCTCAGTTTCCCTTTAAAACTGGATGGTCAGGGGAAGAGAGAATGAAAAAACAAAACAAAACAAAACAACCCAAAACCACGGATCAACTGCAAGATATTTTATTACTAGGGAAACCCAGCTAAGCAATTCATGCTGAGGCCACAGTCACTACCGCCTATAGCTGACAGCTGTGGCTTCCAGTCTTCTAGGGAAAAAACACCCAGAGGGTCTGCACAAAAGGAAGCTTCCTCATTTCGAAAAGTAGCAGCTCCAAGAGATGAGCACTGTACCTAAGAAAGCAAGTAAGCACTTGACTAGATGTTTCATAGAAAAAAAATAAATCTATCATCCAGACATAACCCCGTCTGCTTTTGCTTGCTACTTTGCTACTCTCACTAGGTTAAAGCTGTTTCCACAGTCTTCAGGTGTAAAGAAGTAGTTAATGTATTAACTTGCATTCACATGCTAGAGATCTCTATGAGTTAGACTCAAAAAAAAAAAAAAGTCAGGCTGGGGACCAAGTCTCTCATTCTTGGAAGTGAATGACCAGGGCGCCTGGTCAATCTGATCTCAAATTTGTTTAACATTAGTAAGAATGTAAGACCTGGGATTTTGCTCTTCCTCAGGAGAAAAGGGCCAGAAAAAAAATCAGCAGCTGAAGTGGGAGGCTGGTTCAGCAGTCTTGCTGCTAGCACCCTTGCTGTCCCTAATCCACAACAGAGGATGTCTGATGTCAAAGCTGACCTTTCTTCCTTTCCTTTTCTGTGTGTGAACAAAAACACAGATTGAAACCACAGTTACCTAGCACATAATATTTAAAACCATTCAAGTATTGAAACAAAGCAACCTTTTTCCACAGTCCATGTAAAAAGAAGCTTATGTTCATTTGCTTCTCAGGCTCCACTGAGGAGAAAGCAGAAGCCTTGTATGAGCATTTACCAGAAGACAGAGAGAAGTTGCTTATTTCTAACAGGTAACTCGCACAACACCTATCATTACTACACACTACCTACTCCTACAGTCTCCTGAAACAGGCAAAAGGAAAGCACTCTCCAAGCTTTCAGAGGGCATCTCTAGAAAATAAAAGGAGAAGGGAGGCAAGGAAAGAGAACACCATATTGCAGATGTATATGTTGCTAGCAGTGAAGCAAGTGTGATCGATAGTATTGTCATTTTAGAGAAGACAGCACAACTGTAGCTATTTTTATGGACAGACTACTACTAACTAGTTACACTGCACAGAAAAAACACTGCTTAAAAAAAGAAGAGTAATAGGCATCTATGCTAGGAAACATACAGTTTATTTGAGAAAAAATGAAGGATTCCTCTTTAATGGCAATGGTACTAGATGTCTCATTCAGTTTGAAAACACCTGTTTTATCTGCATTTAAAATTTCTTCAGAAAAAATTGGCTAAATGGTTGCAAGTCTTTAAAACCCAGATCTTCAAGTTTTTCAACAGCTGGTTCACACAACTGTCCACATCAGTTCTTAAAACAGAGGACAGCCAATTTCCATTCTCATTGTTTTTCTATTGAGACTACAGCGAACAAAACTGTTTTTTTTACCTACTTAACAATTCGCTCTGGTGCAACCCCACAGAGCATCACCGACTTGCAAGATGGCTGTCAATAACACCTCAAAATCAGCTGAATGCCTATTTTACTGTAAGTTTTTCCTTTTCACACTTTAAATTATGTGTTCTTTTTGAGGCAGATTTGAAGGGACATATACACACACACCTGCTTATGCTTCACAGTTTTCCTTCTCAGTAGGTATATGCAAGACGTTATGGTATTTTGCCTTCAACTGATAACACTGACCTTAGATCTTACATGTTGCAATTAAATACAAGCTTATTTTTTAAGCAACAGATTCAAGTATAATTTAATAAAAAGATGCTAAGAAGATAGTCGAGACTGCTGATTCTTTTGAAGAATTACACAGCAAGAGAGAAATTTGACCCAACGGACAAGTTCTGCTCTAGTTTTTCCATTCTGCTGAATGATTTAATCTAAGGCAATAGTCAGGGTAAGGCCATCTTAACGATGTTGTTTCACACAGAATTAAGCCCTTCTGCCCCATCACTTCACCTAACCCAGCCAAGAACTGTCATTTCTTGCACTTGTCTGCTGGTGTATATAGTATCACATGCAGAACCAAAGGTTGAGTACACTTACTAAGCCTTTATATGTTTAAAATTAAATCAAATCAGACTGCCTGGTATCACTCCTTTCTCCAAGATATGAGAAAAATGTTAAACTATTTTAATGGTAAAGCACAATCTCTGCTTGCAAGGAAGAATGATTATATGCAACTTCAAAGTCTATGTAACAGTCATTCAATTAACTTTTTATTTCTGCCTCTGAAGTATGAGGAAAAAAAGTCTAGTTACAGAATGATTAAGCAGCACTCATCTTAATGTTGGAGGGCATTCCAGGAAATCCAGAAAAAGAGTTCACTCTGATCAGATACTGAAACAGTCATACATTAATAAAAGGGTTTGACTAACTCAGAAGGTCATTGGTAACATTATAGATAGGTATCATGCAAACAAACAACTCAGCTGTTAACTCTGATATCTACAAGTTACTCAGAAAAATCTTCTTAATCTGCTCTTATGACAGACCTTCAGTTTAGAAATTATTTTTCAGGCATTTATATGAAGGATGGTATACCAGCATTCCTACTAATAAGTCACAAAAAATATCCATCTTTGTTTACTTAAAGAGAATTACATGCCAGAACCAAGCTCAGAGACCCACTGTACCACCTTCCACAGCTAAAAAAAGGACAGTTTATGATGTCCTTTTGCCAAGGCGTCTTACAGGAACAGGCACTTGTTGATAACCACTATAGTTCCTGGGACATTTTCCCAGAGCCTTTTGGGAGGAAGGGGAAGAGAAGTTGCAGGCGACATATTGAAGGAGGAAGGTAACATGTACCACGCTAGTTTTCCAACAGTTTTTCATCAGGATGTCCTCTGCTGATGCTTTCAGTAGAGGCAGTCTTGTACTAACCTAGTTACGTGCTCTTCTCAAATTTCCTATCAATGGCATGGAAAAAAAAAAAAAAAAAAAAGGTTATACATGTATTCCTTTTTCTAAGCAGGATTTCTTTCTCTAAATTTCACAAAACATCACACTTCCTCTTCTTTTAACAAAATCGTGGCAAATGTAAAGAAGGGGTAAGTGTATCCTCTGTCATAAATTGTCTCTCTCCACTGCTTGGTCATTAATGGTGCAGTACATAAAGCATCAGGCTACAATAAATGATTTAGCAACTGAAGAAATTAATTAAAGAGAACCTGAAAGAAAAAACCTACAGACTGCTGTGGTGATGCATCCCCTCCCCACCTTTTCTCTCTTTGACCGCTTTATGACCTCAGGAATTCCTGACGGACCGCAGCATTTGTGCAGCGAGTTGGTCAGTTAAGCACCCCTTCACTGTATCACAAAATCCTGTATGGCTGAGGTGGGGAGCAAGAGCAATTGGTTATCCCCTGACAGCCTTGAAACACACCTTACCTGCATGGCAACCNTCAGCTGTATGGAATAAATTCATTATTATTCCCAAGTGTAAACACTCAACTGTTGGCAACATCGCAGGGCTTAATTTCTTTATGTAGCTAGCTCAAAGTTAAGGTAACATGAAAAATTCACCTTACAAATGGAGAAACAAATGCTAGGTACAGTTTAGCATTTGTATTAAACAATATTCCTTGCAAATTGATAGACAGAGAAGGTAAGGTACCTGAAATGCCAAAGGTCAAGGATTACAGCTGCAACTTATATTCTGACCAAGGGTGTAATTTAAATATGACAACAATAAAAATGGCACGTGTAATCTTTTCATTTTGAGGGAAATCAAATGCATTTTTAAAAAATTGACATTTTAAACTTACTGATGGAGCACAAAAAATGAAAAAGTATCCATATGTCAGAATTTATAAAGTAGTTAAGGGAAAAAAACTGGTATTTTCCAAATTTACTGCATCTCCTGGTTGCCCAGCAACTTGAAATCGGCAGGTGACTGCTCAAGCCTCCAGACTAGATGCAGCAAGAGACTTGGAAAGCCTGAACTTAAAGCACCTAATTATGAAGCACCTCACTCTCAGAACAGAATTCAGAAATACATCATCATCCTTATTCAATTCCTAGGGAAAACAAGGCTCCAGGGAACACAGTTCTAAACAGCCAGCAAAACCTTGCAGTGAGTTGCAAATATAGGAATCATATATAATCCTGCATTTCTCTGGGGATTTGGTATAGACCCAAAAGCAAAGTCTTCTGTTCATTTGATACCTACAGTAGAGAATCCAGTTGTGGGTAGGGCAGCCAGCAAATACTCTTCTGGGAGCATGATCATGCTCAGTAGAAATGGAGCCAATGATCGTTGTACCTCCTGCAAATCCATCTTGCTGAAGGAAAGCATGTGAATGGAATATCAATACATGTATTATTAAAAACATGATGCCAGCAGATGGCTCCTGTTCAAAGTTAGTATGAATTGCACATGGTGAAAACGTAAACATTCAAAAAAAAAAAAACCATTCTCCTGGTTTAAACTTGGAACCTAGGTCTTATTTTATGATTCTCCTAATATCAAATTGATGGTAAAAGTAAAGAAGTTCTTTATTCTTAACCATATGATGGGAAACACCCTGACCTATGTGTGTCACTGCTCAATTTTCAGGGCAAGTCCATAAAGGTTATGTTAAGGTAATAACTAACAATCATTTTTTGAAGTTATCATAATATAAATACAAGAGCATAATACAGTCATCATGGTTTTGACAAGGTCAACACTCAGGACTAATTTAAAGAAATAAGCCAAGTTTCATGTTAATATAGGAACTAATTAAACTTGATTTGAACATGAGCAGTAGTTCTTCCATCATTGCTGTTTTTCTCTTTTGCTGTGGTATGAATGGAAAATGAAGGCTTTCTGCTCTCTACAAAAGCAGGAGCAGTGGTAAGTTGACCAGAATAATTAAGAGAATAAATCCTGTATGATAAAAAGGTATAAGCCAGGCCACCTCATAAGTGACCAAATAAAAAAGTCCCAGCACTCATATCAACTCTGGAGATCAAAAAGGCTTCCTTATCTCACAGGGAGAACATTCCTTCCATATCACAGCAAAAGCATATGAGCACAGCAAACCTGTAGTTCTGTAGCTTGGGTCTGCTTGTCATCAAGAAGCGGGAACACCCTGTGTCCACCGACTATTTTGTTTTGCTGTAGTTAAGAGTGAATTCAGGATATTCCTCAGTAAGAACAGAAATCAGACAACCATATAAATTTTCAAGGCTCTGCTTAGTATTCACCAACTTACTAGCTGCAACTAGAAATTTCTGCACTACTGTTACACCTCATTACAATAAGGAAGCTACCAACTGTGTTAAGAATAAATGCCACTTGTGGCTCCTTTTCATTTTCTCACTCATAAGCATATCATGGCTTGAAGTTTAAAAATAAAACAGACAAAAACTTCTCATGCCATTTTGTTTCATTTAATCTATGTCTTCATCTGATTTTGTATGCTTTGCAGTAAACAGCAATAACTGGAAACAGCAGATGCTTCTATTTGGGTTTTGTCTAGATAAGTGTCGCAACAGAACAAGGCGAAGTCCAGTATAACCGTTGCTTTTGACATCTTTGAGCCCTAGACCAACCCATTAAGTTAGCCTGCATACCAAAATAGCTTAATTACACATATTTGACTAAGCATACTTACGTAAGTATCCAATTATAGCTTAAAACAACACTCAATATGCATAGCCATCTGTCATTGAATATATCTGTTGTTAAGGCATAATGGTGTGCTCAGTTTCTTCCTTTCGGAATACATTAAATATTTTTTGCAGCTACAGTGAAGAAAAAACTGGCATACTGGCATAACAACTGTTTGGAGTGCAATAATGCATTACCTTGACAATTTAAAACATGAATTTACAAGATAATCTGCCGATATTCTCTAAATATCCCCTCACATGAATGTGAATTTCTTTTTTAAACTAACAACTACAGATAATACTAGAACTAACCACTTGCCTACACATAAGCAAAACAAAGTGGTTTGAAAGTCTTCTACCTTTTCTTTTCAAAATGTTGTTCAATGTCATTTTCATTCTAGGATAAACTATCAGCATTTCTGCAACTAAAAGATAAAATGACATTTAAATATGTCTCAGGAGAATAGGAGTCAATCAGTAGAGAAGGAAAAGATAAATGCATGATGAGATATATTTAGAAAGCTCTGTAATGAAACACTGTTTTACTGTGGGAGGCATTAAAACCCCTACTATTAGTCACTTCTTCTGACTACAGAACTGTGATACTGCTTTTACCAGAGTCAGACACAGTACCAGCTGCAACTGCGTGCGGAACTTAACATTAAGTTGCTGATGACAACCACAGTACACATACGCCAAGACTTGACCATCATTAGCATATACACCCACGTCATCTGTGACTAAACCTGCTATATTTCATTTTTTAAAAGGATTTCTCCCTTTATGACACTCAGCAAAGTGCTCTGTGGTCTACAAAGTGTCATAAACAAAGTGTTCACGGTATTATATAAAAAATCTTTTGGTGTACACTTTCCTGCATCTTTGAGAATTTTTTTATTTTGAAAGAAGTGTATTATCTAAGATTTTTTGTGATATCTGCAAGGAATCAAAAGTCTTTTTTCCAAATGATAACTTCAATTGCACCCATAGATTCAAAGAACAGACGTTTTCAGTCTGGAAATAGCAAACGGTAACATTACCTTTTCTATTGAGGGAAACTGTTCTTACCGTAGCTTTTAGTTTATGGAAATATAATCAGAAGTAGAAAACAGAAACTGAGAAAAACAACTAACAAAAAAATAACTTTCTTAGTAAGATTCTAAAACAGTCACTAAGGAGAAATATTAGAAGTAGAAATACCTACTTCATTTTCTATAAATGCTGCTTAACAAATGAGGGTCCATTATTCCTTACTTGAATATATGATGGAAATATGGTGAAAACCTGTTTTACTGAAGGACAGAACATAACTCCACATACTCACTGTATGCATGACAGCTTCATTCAAAGCTGCCTCACCAAACCTGCACAGACAACTGTGGAGAGCACAGCATTACTTAACAAGGCTAGCCAGATCTTGGATCAAACCGCATTTGCCAGGCTAGAGCTCATTACAGCAAGCACATGGCCTTCGAAGAAACACTCAGGAATTACCATTAAACTGGGTAAGTCCAACTGTGAGCATCGATTTTTTTAAACATTCTTTTGTTTATGGGCAAGAATAAGGTGTTAAAATGCCTTACAGTGTTTGGAACACATTCCAATTTTATTATCTAAATAACAACATGCATCAACTTCCAATACTTCCCATCATATTTTCCCATATGAAAGTTACTGCAACAATAACTTAAGGTTTAAAATTAATACTGTATCGCTTTCACTACTTTGAAAAAGATAACAGCTACTTGTAAGGCAGTGCACAGTGACAGGACACACAAGGAGAGTCAGTGTAAAGTAGCCACTACTGATTCACCCTGCACATCAGCTTTTCCCAGTACGAAAGCTGAAAACAGAGTGGGATTGAAAGCGGCAAAACCCCAGGTCACCAGAAGCCATAA